>JACXGI010005202.1:17268-48713 GCA_016801175.1 Esox masquinongy | reverse complement strand
TTCATAATGCGTACTTCGCTTCGCCTGCGAGGAGATACGAACTCGGGACCTATAGTTTACAGGTCTGCTTCTCTAACCACTATGCTATTTAACAAGGTGTACTCAGTCAGTCAGGCAGTCACTCACTCAGTAAGAGACATTCGCTCTTCTAGGCTGGCTCCGCTTACATGGTCCGGCAAAAACAGAGCGCTGAGACATAGCCTGCAGAACCTATAACAACACAAAATTACCTCAGAATTCTCACAAATCCTTCTATTAAAGGTTGATAGTTTTGACAAAATACTTATTAAACTAAACAATGAATACACTGGTTTAGTTGCAGTGTCACAAGTGTAGGTAAAGGAGCCGGTTGCAGGAGTTTGAGGAAGAAATTAGTATTACATAAGTTTAAACGCCGTATTGTAAACAAACTGAGCATGGCGTTTTTGTTTATTTTACTACCAGAATATCGCCTTTTATTTTTCGTAACCGGAAAACCAAATCTCATTGATAGTTTACTCCTCCCTCCCCACGTGAGCCCCTCCTTATGTCCTTGGTACCAAATGCATAGTGGAAAAAGAAAAGACTGGAGCCAACATTAGCATAAATCACCGGTGTAGCCCTGGTACCAGGGTAAAGCACCAGTGGAAACGCGGCATTAGTGTTATTGTGCAACAAAGCAGATTCAACTAAATTTATCAAGTTTTACATAAAATGTGGAGAAAAAAAGTGTTCATTTTTATTTTATTGTTTGGGCAAAAAAACGTTTTAACATCGTTGTCCATTTTCCCACAACATACTGTGCTTACCCTTACCATTGCAGATCAGCCAGTGGGTGTCCTAGAGTAAAACCAAAACCACCTCTTTGTTCCAGAGACTATATTGAATATAGAACATATTTTAGTTCCAACTGGTAATTTTTAAGGGATTTATTGGTGTGAGTGCACCTGATGATTTTCCACTGACTCCTTGGCTTAGCTTTTGGTCGATAACATGGCTTGTGGGCGTCTTACAGCAAAACTAAACACAGTCACGTGTTCCAAAGACTCTCCTGATTCGTATGGAGTTATTTATGATTACCAGTGCGCTCCCCTGTCTCTCCCCTTTCGATTGATATCAGAAATGGTTCGATATTTACCAATGTCTTTGTGACGTTCATCTCGTTAGGTCACCCCACCTCCACAAAAAGATTGCAAATGATGCATTCTGGTAATGAATTTTTTTCCATAATGGCTTGTATCGGCCGATTTGCAAGAATCTGTAAAACACAGTCAAAGAAAAATGGTGCGGCCAGCACAAACATAATGGAAAAAGGCGACACATAATGACATCACCAAACTCCACCAGCGTGATGATAGACTCAAATAGATCAATCTTGTTTTGGCCACCTGTTCTAGTAAATGTCATTCCTATGCATATTGTAGGGGCTATTGCAATATTTCATTTACCAACTGCATGAGTGGTGGAAAAGTTATTTTTTTGGCACGCTATTGACATAAGGTGGGCTCAGCTAACGATGACTCTGACATAACCTCGCTGGAGAGGTCTGGGAGCTTCTTCGGGGGTGATATTTAGATTCTCCCCGTCCAATCACGTTTTGCTTCCGATGACATGGTGGGATTCTGATTTTTTATGTAGGTTTAGGACTTGGTTACCCAGGGAATACAGGAGGGAATACAATACGGCCATGGCAGTCGTGAATAATGTATGTTTTTATATCCTGCGTGTTTTTTCTAATCAACAATTCAACTTGTTTATTTGTAAGCTCCAAATCCTCCTATTTCACTCAATGGCCTTTGTGCCCTGGCTTGTGGCCTTTGTGCCCTAAACATTTTTGTGACACTGAAGACCAAATGACCTTGCCCCTAAAATTAGGAAATTCCAATCCTGGTTAGGAATGAACACCACTGAGTGGTGCAGTGTATCTTCCCAGGTGAGCAATGGAGGATTCACCCCTCAGTGGTGTTCCGGATCCTTAAATGGTTTTGTCTGTTGCTTGATGTCTGTAGTAAATTAGATTTGGTTCAGGTAATCACCTAATCAGTACCTCATTAAGTAAAATGAGGTGTGCCTGTGTTGGAATTTGAAAGACACTGGAATGGAATGGCTGCCATACATGTAGAGATGCTGATTTAAGAAAAATTAGGAGTGGTCTCTTAATTTTTTCCAGAGCTGTATATTTACAATTCTTCAAAAGTATGCAAACTTTTGAGCACAACTGTAGATCTCTGCCAAATGATCTATGACAAAATGTCAACTTCTCCGTGCACACAAATCTGTGTGGAAACCATTCATGCAATCATTTATACGCAAAGTCTGGGACTCATCAATATAAATGTTTTTTAGAAAGTTTATTTACTCACAGACATGGCCATGTGTACTGTAGTGTCTTAGGGTTGACTCGGCTGGTCAAGGGCTCGTTCAGTGTGAAGATACTGGAGGGCAAGAGCGTCAGTTCAACAGGGTGCAGGCCAGGGCGTTAATTCAAGGACACAAAAAGGTCCTGTCAATCCGAAATGAACACACTTGAAACAAAAGCTCTGCACCCACTTGGGGTCTAAACTTAGGTTTATTCGTACATACATCAAATAATATAATAACTAGGGATGCACCGATACCCATACCAGTATCGGGTCGATACTGGGCTTATGTACTTGTACTCACAGAATATGCCGATACCATGCACCGATACCACGTCATGGAAACATTAAGTGAATCTCGATGGTTGTGTCACCTATGGACGCTGAAGTAGAGAATATAGAACTCAGATTGGTAGAGCGGGAAGGCGGAGATGTCAGCAATGACACAAGTAGAGTGAAAACTATGCTTTGCTAAATTGTCAAGAGGAAAGGAAAAACACTAATTTAACACAAGCAATTTGATCAAACATCGTTAGAAACAACACAGCGCAGAGTTCAAGGAGTATGCTAATGCTAGCAGTGCAGAACCACAACAACAGCTAACTCCAACACTGGAGAAGCGAAATAAAATATCCAGAGACTGCCCGCGGGAAGAAAAAAATTAAATAGCACAGCATGAAAAGATTCAATGAATCGCCCACAGTTTACTATCGCACGAACATTAGAGCAGAGCAACAGCGTCCTATACGTTCAGAGTATCAAACTAGCTAGTGAGGTCAGTGAAAAGTAACTGTCTGTGCCTGTGCATGCTCACGTTTATGTTGAACTGTCAGTAAGTGGCTGTCACATTGATATACAGAAGGTAGCCCGTCTGTGCGACAACATAAGGTAAGAAGCTAGCTAGCTAACTGTCACAAGTCGATCGCTACAACGGGTTAGCGTCATGCAGGCAACATTAGAGATTCGGCAGCAGCAATAAGTCCTCCGGGTTTCGTATTTTGCCTTCATAATAAAGGTCTGCGGTGAAACGTTATTAACATTCGGCAACAACAATAGGACTTCAGATTTTCGTATTTTGCCTTCAGAATAAAAGCCTGCGAAGAGTTGTGTGTACTGTTTATATTTTCGAAGGAAAAACTATGTGGGGTAAAATATAAATTAAACAGATTACTATTTAAATAATCCATTATATAAGGTAAATAATTTTATAAGATGTAGCACATTGAGAAATGGTTAGAGCATAAGTTAACGTAGAGAACATTTCTCATATAAAGAAAATCAGATTTTTGATGTTATTGTTGTTAATTTACTTTTGCTCATTAGGTTTGGAGAGGGATTGTGTTATAAATCTGGGAGGTGATTCATGAACAGTTTTAAAGAATGATTATTTGAGGGGGAGTACTTAGCTTAGTAGGGAATGATGTTAAATAAGTATTGTCAAATAATGTTGACAAGGAAGAGAGACTGATGTAAAGGGGTAATGTTATTGCAATACATAAAAAACATGTTTGTAGCCTCACATAGAAAAATAATGTTTTGTGAGTATTGGAGGTTTGGAGATAAAGGAGTTTCAAGAGGCTGGTTACAGTAATGGTGCTGAGGCTGTGGTGATGAGTTGTTCTGTGTGTGGCCAGTATGCTGAATATAAAAGCGGAAACAACTAATTTGTCATCGGAAATAAAACGTTTGTATTCAACAAAATACCTTATTAACTCAATGAAATGTACTGAAATTGTTTTGGCCAGTAAAAAATTTGCTTGGCAGGTGGATTTTTTCATCTACCAGTCCCCATGGCAGGTAAGCCAAAAAGTTAATTTCGGACAATGTATGCCAGCATTTGGACCGATTGGGACACACTTACTTGTCATAAAATTGCATCTCAACATTAGATCATTTTGTCACGCATTAACATCACACCAAGTTTGAATATTTAGCTAGACACCACTAAGCATGGTGTTAAACTGACTAACATTTCTTATGAAGTTTACTTCCACCACAAATAGCATCAATGAACTGTATGGCTTTTGCCACTGACCGTTTTAATAGCTTATTAGCCTGAAATAGGCCGACTAGTATCTTACTACTTGGAAAAGTCATAAGAATTGAGCAATTGCTAACGAGACTGAAGACAAACTTCACACTGACAAAGCTATTTAATTTCATGGCACAACAACATTAGTTTTTCTGTCATTCGTGAATGACATTGATACAATAACTGTCAATATAGGATAACTTACTTTTTCGTCAAGTGAAAAGACGAGAGAATCGTGGAAACACCAGAACCACTACAACATGTTTATAGGGGACAAAACTTAGTTTTTTTACTGAATGTTTTTTACTGAAAAAATCCTGTGCAGCTTTGAGTACTTGGTATGGGTACTCTGTATCGGCAAGTACCCAAAAATAAGTACTCGTACTTGTACTCGGTCTGAAAAAAAGTGGTATCGGTGCATCCCAAATAATAACTACATAATATTCAGGATGTCATTTGGGGTGCTCTCTGCATCTTTTCTGTAGGGCTTCCTCTTGTATCCTCCCAACCAGTAGGGAGTGGCAGTGGGTGTGCACTGTTGAGCTGCTGCTGTTCCCTCAGGCCACCCACAGGTGGCACCACTGGCCGAAACATAGCGACCTTCTACAACATGGCCCCTTCGTCCAAAAAAAAAGTGTTTAGTACCAAGTGGTGGAATAAGGGAACTGCTTGTTGACATAGACTAGTTTTTTTTGGAAAATATGTTTTAAATGTGTACATTTATTTTAGCAAAAAATATCCAAATCATTTTTGGATTTAATAGACTTTCCGATGTTAATTCATGCAATGTTTATACTACAGTATTTTAAGAGATTTGACCACACCATTTGTAATGATAATAATCCATATAAAGTATGATCATATTTTTATTATAGCCACATGTTAAACCATTGTTCTATAATTATTACAGATGGAGAAAATGTGAAATCAAGAGATGCTATATATTACAGAGTCAAACAAAGATAATAAATGCCATTCCAGAGCGCATGGAAGTGTCATCCACCCTCAGCTGGCGGTAAGACCACATGACCCTGGCTGATAGACAGTAAAATTCTCTCCTGTTAAACCATGTTGCTCCTAATGTTCTAGGAGCTAGCTGGTATCCTGAGCTAGTTGGATCTAGGTTAGAGACACCCATTGAAGACTAGATTATGAGGAGGAAAGAGGGAGAACTTGTGTTACGTTTAAGAGGCAGCATTGACAAATTTAGCCCTTTAGAGTTACGTAGCCTACTCTGGGCTTTGGACCATGAAGAACTTGCCCTTGTACTCCACCCTCAGACAAGCAGAACAGAGCAGAGTAAAAATGAAATCACTTTATTGTAATAAGTTTCCCTTTGAATGCAAATCATGCAGATGACGGCGTGATAATGCTTAGCTTGTCTAAGTAAGTCTCGCAAGAAAGGTGCAAAGCTTACCATCAGAATGTGCCATACCAACACAATGGGCATAATCAATTATATGGAAAAAGAACCAGACAATTCTATGTCAGCGAAAAACATTCCTAAATGAAAACAACTGAGTCAGTGCCAGGCCATTGTGGTGTATCAGTATTCCGTTAAACTGAAGTGTTTTGTGTGTGTGTGTGTATGTGTGTCGGAGGGGGTGGGGTTATAGGGAAAGACAGGGAAATGTATCTGGGGTATACACTATGCACACAGCCATAACAAATGGGTCACAACAGAGAGGAAAATAAAGAAATGGATGGAGAACAAACACAAACATTCCTGCTGAGTGTGAAAGCATGGGGCTGAGGTAATGAGAGAGAGAAGGTCAGGAGATGTCTGATAGCCAGAGCCCTGGAGAGAAGATGGAGAGACGGACAGGTCTAAGAGCTGCAGCGTTCATACACAATAGGGCCTGAGAGGCTCCTTTCTCCCAATGGCAGGCCCATTCACCAGTCCCTCCTCGCAGCTGACTAACCCCTGAAAGAGAGTCGAATGCCACATCGCCCGGCCATTTAGGGGAAGGAAGAAGCAGCGTCCCAGTTACAAGTTTGTCTATTTTCCTTTCCCATCATTCTCTCAACAGTGCACCAGCTGTTACATGGCTGTGGCATTCACCAGCATAGGCCTAGTCTGCTCTATTCAAAGGATTAATGGAGAGACAGTCCTTATACAGTTGTTTCAATGGAAGGAATACAGTCCTCTGGTGAAAAAGCCTGCTTTAGAGCAATGCTCCCATATTCAAAGCAACCTAAACGATCTTTTTTTTTTGTTACTCCTCTTGCAGCTACATATATTCTGAATTAATAGATTTTTTGTGTGGAGATTTTCAGTGATAAGCCTACAGACATAACTAAACCTCTAACTACTTTCAATCTTACATAACTAGCAAATCAATGATTTGCAAACAAATTCTAATACTGTAGCTATTGTCAGGATTGCGGAGGCAGGACACAACCACAGGGAGAAAAGAGCACATTTAATTAAAAAAAAACTAAACCATGACAAAACACAAACTAAACAACAAGACCAAACAAAACAACCATAACACAAGGCTTACGCCAAACCATAGACTGACAAGATACACTGGGAAAAGAGGAACTTAAATAGGAGCAGTGATTAGGGAAACAGGTGAGGGCAATCAACAACAAAACGAATGTCTGTGATCCAAACGAGGGAGAGAGGGCGTTGGATCTCACTGGCTGCCAGGACGTGACAGCTATGGACTTACAAGATCACTCTAGACATTATAATTGATAAATTGAAAAGATTCAACCCACCACATTCATCTCCAATCATTGCCAAAGCTGTTCTTCCATCACCTCAATGCTTGAACTGCATCCAAAGAGTACCTAATACATGGGGGTCTGTCCCAGCTCAGAGATCACATCCCTCTGTTATTTCTTTTTAAAGAAATGAGCTGATTCTCTGGGATGAACAGTCTACAGGAACTTTGCACCTATTATGACACACATTATGTTCAGAGATGGTTAAAGAGAGTGCTGGGTGTAGCTCTCCTCTTAACACCAGGCTGTTCAACGTCCAATGGTTGTAACGCCCCGTTTTTTCCTCACCAATTCATGATAAACGCCGGCGGAGTTGGGAAACTCAATGTTAAATATCTGACTTCCAAAGCAAACCCATTCTGGGTTGCCATTCTGGTTCTAAGAACGCTGCTCGCTCAACAACAGCATTTTTACTTAAATCCTCAGGTGCCAGATAGAGCGCGCTCTCTGGCCTTCTAACTTCATTGAGCCCACAGGCACCCAAGCCGCCACAAGGAGCTGCTAGAACGTGACAATTCATATACATTGAAATGACTAACAACCCAAACCCGGAGAGTACTGGCCGATAGCATCACCCCTCGCAGGACCCCTGGGCAAATCCTTATTTGTCTGTCGTTGATGCTCTTGGTCCTATTGCATACTGGCCGACCGAATTAGCATAACTGTAGAATCTGTATGCACCGTCCATTTTGGACAAATAATGGAAACTGTGTGTTAGACCAGTACTTGTGTTGATTCTCCAACCGCTGTGGATTTACCACTGACATTAGTTTCTGAGTACTTACACGCAAACCACTAATCTGTCTGAGGTGTAGGGGGTCTCTAGCTTAACAGGCAGATAATATTCCTTTCACTCTCATGTCCATAATGTTTGCACCCGCATTGACTACTCAATGACAAACCACTCACATACTCCTTTAACGCAAATTACCGTGAGATCATCATTTTAGATCACAGCCCACTTTCTCATTTGTACTTTGGGACGTTGGTCCAGATGAGCGTGTGTGGAGGGTTAACTCAGCTAATCACAGAACAAATATTCTGTGAATATTTGAAAGCTGAATTACATTTTTATTTTAAACTACAGTACTAATCATGTTACTCTGTCATTATTCAAAAACAAAATCACTTCTAGTATCTTCTTAATAATAACATAGGTATTTTTGAACATCCATTTAAAACAATGTAAGGACTACCCAAGGATTTAATCATTTTAAAAACACCATGAAAATTTTAGAAATATTTTCATACATATCAACTAAGACATGAGGGCGGCCTTTTACATCTGTAACAAAATTATTTATCTAATAAACACCTTGATAAGGTCAATAAATTCTCTGACACAATCTGACAATATCACTATGGCTGGTTTCTAGGTGTAAGTGCATGAGCTCAGCTTCCATTTATGTTCAATCTACGAGCAATATAATACCCAAACCCACTGATACCCAAAATGTCTCCGAAGAAAACATGCCTTTATCAGCCACAGTGTTTTTGGCAATTATGTGTTTGGGCTAAACAGGTGCAGTGCCCACACCAACAACACCCTGATGGATTGGAAAGAGTCTTATGTCTCCAACTAACCAGATATCACTCAGAATCCACAGAAATATCTTGCGGATTGTGCAGAAGGGTAGTGGTGACTACATTGCTATGAAAAAAAGAAAAACTGATATAGCATACAGTTGGTAGACTTGTGCCAGAACTGAAACGCTATAGGATCCCTGTGTGTGGTGGTGGTAAGCTAGGGAACCCTCAGAATGTTGGCAGAAACGTTCCGCATCCTGACTGCACATGTACAGTAATCCAGTGGATTCGGCTCCCAGTTGCTTGATTGTACTCCATACAAACTTCACTGTCTGTTTCGTATACATCTAAAAAGATACGGCCAAGACTTTATTTCTACACATTTAGTTCTAATGACGTCACACTGTCATTGTTCCATGCCAAGGTATTCAAATAAAGTTAACCGGTTCTAAAAGAGAGTTATGACACACAATTTGCTGCCTGTAGAATTATTTCTGTCTGTCAGTGGTCAAGGTAGAGCTGGGCAATGTGTACCAAAATCCATATTGCAATTGTGTATATTGATGGTATTACAATACACAGAATAATGCATTTATTACTTTTATGAGCACCACTGTTTTTGATAAAAAAATCTACACAACCACTACTAGTTTGGTTGTCATTGCTATCAAAGGTCCCATCACCAATAACCCATATTATTAAATACATTTCCTTTGGAACTGAAATAAGTGGTTGTTATAGTCATGGTCAACAATTGTGTGTACTTTATGGCTTGAGTTTAAGGCAACTAGAGAGATAATGAACACAAGTACTTATGTAAATGGGGTGAATAACATGATCAAAGCAGCATACCAATACCATAGTCACATTTGGCCTAAATGAGTTGTTCTGTGGTTGTTGATTCTGTTGCTATAGCTCTGCTTTGTTTTGTGAGCCTTCATGTTTCATGTTTATGTTACTTAAGTGTGATAATGCATTGGCGGAAAGTTAATGGAGGACACAACTACCAAAAAAGTGTACAGTTAGGTCCCAAAATAATTGGACACTGACAGAAGTTTTGTTATTTTGGCTGTTTACCAACATATATTCAAGTTACAGTTAAATAATGAATTTGGCCCAAAGTGCAGTCTCTAAGCTTTAATTTGAGGGTATTCACATCCAAATTGGAGGAAGGATTTAGGAATTACAGTTTGTTAATATGTAGCCACCTCTTTTTGAAGGGGCCAAAAGTAATTAGACAATTGACTCAAAAGCTGTTTCATGGACAGGTGTGGGCTATTCCTTTGTTATTTCTTCATCAATTAAGCAGGTGAAAGGTCTGGAGTTGAATCCAGGTGTGGCATTCGCATTTGGAAGCTGTTGCTGTGAACCCACAACATACAGTCAAAGGAGCTTTCAATGCAAGTGAAACAGGCCATCCTTAGGCTGCACAAAGAAAAATCAATCAGAGAAATTACAGGAACATTAGGAGTGGCCAAATCAACTGTTTGGTACATTCTGAGACAAAAAGAACACACTGGTGAGCTCTGCAATACAACAAGGCCTGAACGTCCACGGAAGAC
The DNA here is from genome assembly GCA_016801175.1 of Esox masquinongy. Classification (NCBI taxonomy): domain Eukaryota; kingdom Metazoa; phylum Chordata; class Actinopteri; order Esociformes; family Esocidae; genus Esox; species Esox masquinongy. The sequence continues at coordinate 38,523 of JACXGI010005202.1, read as the reverse complement.
AACAGTGTTGGATGATCGTAGGATCCCTTCCATGGTAAAGAAAAACCCCTTAACAACATCCAGCCAAGTGAAGAAGACTCCTGGAAGTAGGCATAACATTATCCAAGTCTACCATAAAGAGAAGACTTCACAAGAGCAAATACAGAGGGTTCGCCACAAGGTGCAAACCATTCATAAGCCTCAAGAATAGAAAGGCCAGATTAGACTTTGACAAAAAACATCTAAAAAACCAAGCTCAGTTCTGGAACAGCATTCTTTGGACAGATGAAATTAGAATCAACCTGTACCAGAATGATGGGAAGAAAAAAGTATGGAGAAGGCTTGGAACGGCTCATGATCCAAAGCATACCACATCATCTGTAAAACAACGGTGGAGGCAGTGTGATGGACTGGTATTTATTGATGATGTGACAGAAGACAGAAGCAGCCGGATGAATTCTGAAGTGTATAGGGATATATTGTCTGCTCAGATTCAGCCAAATTCAGCGAAGTTGAATTTGATTGGACGGTGCTTCACTTTACAGAGGGATAATGACCCAAAACATACTGTGAAAGCAACCCAGGAGTTTTTTAAGGCAAAGAAGTGGAATATTCTGCAATAGCCGAGTCAATCATCTGATCTCAACCCGATCAAGCATGCATTTCACTTGCTGAAGACAAAACTTAAGGCAGAAAGACCCACAAACAAACAACAACTGAAGACAGCTGCAGTAAAGGCCAGGCAAAGCATGACAAAGGAAGAAACCCAGAGTTTGGCGATATCCATGCATGCCAGACTTCAAGCAGTCATTGCCTGTAAAGGATTCTCGACAAAGTATTAAAAATGAACATTTTATTTATGATTGTGTTAATAAATCCATTGTGGATTTATTAACTATGAAAATTGTGTCAGTGTCCAAATATTTCTGGACCTAACTATATGTAGGGTAAAGAGGGTATGAAGGGTAAGGAGGGTATGTAGGGTAAAGAGGGTATGAAGGGTAAGGAGGGTATGTAGGGTAAAGAGGGTATGAAGGGTAAGGAGGGTATGTAGGGTAAAGAGGGTATGAAGGGTAAGGAGGGTATGTAGGGTAAAGAGGGTATGAAGGGTAAGGAGGGTATGTAGGGTAAAGAGGGTATGTAGTATAAGGAAGGCACAGTGGATATAAAAAGTCTACACACCCCTGTGAAAATGCCAGGTTTTGGTGATGTAAAAGAATGAGACAAAGATAAATCATGTCAGAACGTTTTCCACTTTTAATGTGACCTATAATGTGAACAATTCAATTGAAAAACAAACTGAAATCTTCGAGGGGGAAAAATGAACCTGGCATTTTAACAAGGGTGTGTAGACTTTTTATATCCACTGTATGTAGGTTAAAGAGGGGATTTAGGGTAAGGAGGGTATGTAGGGTAAAAAGGGTATGTAGGGTAAGTTCAAAGCATGATTTAGGGCACTAGGTGTTACAACACATAACTCTCCAGTGCATAGCGCAGAAATGTATTATCGCTTTCTATTGTTGTCATTTGGTAACCTTTGAATACTCAACAACACAAAAGTTGCCTTGGTAAACCCTAACATTGCTATTCTTCCTTGCAACTTTGTCACACTATGGCTAATGATGAATATGGTGGGACAATGGGAGGTCATTTCTAATGGTCAGTAACTGCAGCCAGGCAGATCTGGATGGGATTCCCTAACTGCCCGCCCATTTCCATAAGTAGCCGTAGCAGTCATAAGGCCCAGGCAGGTCAGGACATCCATTCTGCAGTGCTGTGGTCACCATGGTCCAGTTGATAATCACTGAATGTGTGCCTTGTGCCGACACTAAGTGGAGAGTCAGGTCAGCGGCTATTCAATGGAATTCCATCCTGGGCATTCCAAAATGCATTCCAATGGTAATATTCCCCTCAGGTTTAAGCCAGGAAGAGGGCAAGGGGAACGACAGTAGTCCTCCTGGGTGGGGTGGAGGTGGTTCACAGCTCTTTGCCTGAGATATGAGTTAAACATGGGGAATGTTAAGCTGTCAATGTGTGGTCATGGTCCCTTTATAACCGGTTGTGATTTGAATCACGAGGCCCTGCCTGCCGTGGTTTTCTCCCTCCCTTAGCCATCCATTCCATGGTCCCCACCCATCATCTGTGATTAGAGGTAACCCACTCTGACACACTGACGGCCGTGAGAGGCATCCCTAGCTGGGCCAACAAAGCCACATGTCACACACTGACAGGCGGCCATCTTGTTTTCTCCCACCAGGGCTGTGGAATGTAGTCCATCCCCTTGCCCTCCTCAATAAGCCATTCTAGAACATTCACAGTGAGTGGCAATTGTTTCTCCTTCTCTTGAGCGGACGCAAAATACCCCTCGCCATGTGAAACTATGTAGAATGAATACATTTCAGCGCCTGCATTATCTACGTTGAATAGACTGTCTTCTCACTTAAACCAAAGTAATCCGAGACCACATCTTAGTAAACGTGTTGTCAGAAACAATACAGCAAGCCAAGTGTTGAAAACAACTGCACGGACCCATAAACTTTCCAAAGGAGAAGTGTTAATTGTGATCCCTTTTCCTTGAAAAACGATGTGAGTTGACATTTTACAAATATTGCCAAAATAACTTGCAAGTGTTTGAATAATAAATTAGCCCAAATATGAGATGCACAAGCTTCTTTTGTTTTGTGTTTTTTATGGAAGTGAAAAATTCATTTTCGTTTACTCCCTATATGCTCAGATAAATCTATGCCATGTTGAAAAAACATTTTTTTTTAACCACAGCTCTGGTTTGTGGCAGGCTATTGTACCAGGAGTGGTATTTCACTTATGAAGTGATTCCGTTACAGCTGGCCCCCAAAACCCCTTGCACACTGACACACACACAACTCTAAACCAGGTTATTTTAGAAATGACTCAATATGCCAAGTTGCACATCTGCAGAGTGGGACTGCCAGGCCCTGCCATTTGAAACAGGATCCAATGTCAGCCTGCTCGGTTTCCAATGAATGACATCCTTACACTTCTATCTGTTGAATAATGCGTTTCACTTAAGCCCTTATATAGGTTGACTTTCTAGCGGGGAAAACAAATGTTGAAAGTATTATTGTAATTACTGTCTTTGGCTGGTCCCAGAATTGGTATGGGAGGCATTTGTGGCTTAGTGTTTATTGTTTATGCTTTGTTTTTATTCCTAATTAATGCTGTGTTGACAACCACTGTCACAGACACCACCGAACGATGATTGAGTCTCACGCAATTCAAGGGCAATTTCCCTTCCCATGTCAAGGCTGTGCTGTGGTGAAGCACAGATTGTTTCCTCCCGCCCAGCATCCCACCCTGTCTCTGAGCTTGGTCCGCAAACACAGATGCAACAGAAACGCACAGACACCAAACCAAAGACTGTCAATCTGCATCCTCCTCCTCTTAAAACGCACTCTGCTCTTGGACTCGTTCTCCATGTTTTCAGCGTGCTGTCCATCAGAGATGAGAACTTTCAACACTTGTTGTATATTATAATCATTTAGCACGCTTATTCAAAAGTGTGCGCGGGGGGGGCACATGCTATGTCCACACATGACCCTTTTTCCTGGAAACTTTGATTTTTACATGGCATCTTGATGGACATTGACTGACATTATTAGTTTTTTACGTGGACTCTTTATGAACATTGAATGAAATGTTTCCCAGCAGCACCTCTCACCGCATTTAACAGTTGCAATTGCTAGTCTAGAACAATATGAAAAAAATATACTATTTGCAGCATGGAATCCCTATCAACTTTCTCCTTCCACTCCAGCGACTGTCTCCTTCAACAGATCCATACAACAGAATACTCATGACGTCTGGGACCCTCTCGACCATGGCGATAGTTTCTACCAATAATCACATTCAAGCCCGTGTGAATGTGATATGACGGTTTAGTCTGTGGGACCCATGTGTGTTCTCAACCTATCCAGATTGGTTCCTAGTCTATAGCATTAGTGCAACAGTGAAACTAGGGATTAATAGAAAGGACCGGAACAAGAGGCATATTTCAAGTACTGAACAGGCAAGTTATATTAAAAGCACTGGGCCTCCACACACATTCTGACGTAAGCCCTAGACTGGAGAACACAGAGAAAATTGTTCAATTGACTGAACTGTCTGTATCCTATCCCATGAAAAGTCCATATCGGTCACAATTCGGGTGGAACATCTATTCTACCTGCATTGCAAATATATACATAGATGCAACTATTGTAGTATTGCATTATTAACCATCTAAACATTGCAGAATTTTATTTTTGGGGTGTTATGATTTGTATGCTTAACTCACCAGCAAAACCCACCAGCGAAGGTCCTTCACTGCAGACAGACCCCCCCCAGCCATCTTGGATCATATGGGCAGACCATATGACAGTATGACAGCTTATGCATACAGAATTATAGCAATTATGAAGTTAGCTGATGCAAAAAAATTACTTTTGGTGTTGTTAGGATGGCTTTAGAAATTCAAATTGAATCCAATTTGTTAAAAAGGCCACACGTTCAAATTGTTTCCAAAGACTTGTTTGCCATTGTGCGCATTGGTATGATTTTCACTAAAAAAAGATATTTGAGTGAGAAATTCACATCTACCAAATTGGAATGTTATAAAGTGCTGTCTTTCACCCACAGGTGAAGCTACTGAAATAAAAGTGACAAATACAGCTTTTTTGCTTTCAACTATAATTCCTATTGAAGAACCACATTAATGACAATACTTTTTTTCTTTCACAAAACTTTTTTTTCACAAACTCAGTTTAAGGAGGCACTATTTAAGATCTAAACAATGCTGTTTTTGTATTTCATATACAGTATATGCAGCTAATGAACTGCTGTATTTACAGCTGTTAAATAAAGGAGTTGGATGGATGACTTCCATAGTCCAGCAATCAAACTGCAAGACATTCATACATGTTGACAATCCAAATATTCTGTTTAAAAAGCTCAACATTCATTATACTTAGAGATCACAGCAAAAACTAAAATAAGGTACTGTAAAGTACATCTAAGCTATATTGAAAATAACACACATATAATAATAGACACTAAATACACAATTAAATTACCTGACCAATGCAGCTTACCCAAAATCTTTTTCCAAGTCATAATACCAGGGTCCCTGCAGGCCAAACTTTTTAATTAATACATCCAAACTTAATAAACAGGAAATGACAGTGTTAATAAGCTAACCTAAAAAAAAACTACATTTGGCTTAGTTTCAAAATAAAACCTTTTCCTAGAATAAATGCCACTTAAGTTTCTCATGTATGAACAGGCTACATGTGACAAGAAACCAGTTATTGTTTATGAAAATAACCCATATTTAAGTCAGACAAACCTCATTAGTCAAGACTTCTCATCGGATGTGTAGCTAGTTAGTGAACTTCAGAGCGAGTTAGCAAACTCCCATCATCACTATCCCTTGCTTGGGTAAGTGTACTTGCAAGTACCTGTAAGACGTTATTCAAGGACTGAGGGTGGAGGCTTTAGGGGTTGCCTACTTTGAGATTGGGGTATGTATAGATCAAAACGAGCTTTTCCATTACCCATTACAGTAGTCTGCCAGTAGCAGCTCTGGAAATTAGACCTGACGTCTAGCGCTTGGGTTGCATAGCAATTTATTTCTTGCTAGTGGCTGCACCAATGAAATTGTCAGATTTTATCACATTAATTGTAGAACAAAGATAATGGACAACATCCTGGCCTCTACACTCACCAGATGGAGCTAAAGAACAAGTTGTAATTGACTAAAAATAATCACAAGTCAGTCACATTCATCATGGTGACTGGCCAACGGTCTGTCACCAATTTTTATAGATTAATTTCAAGAGTTGTTGGAAAAGGGCGAGACCGATTCAAGACCGAGTCAAGACCGAGAGAAAACGAGTTCAATTCAAGAGAGTGATTTCAAAATGTTTCAGATTACCACCTTGTTACTTCAAATGTTTATCTATAAAGCCATTTCTAACAAATTACCACAATGTCTAACCTCTTTATTAACAAAAAGCAGCCCTTGGATTGGCTAAATCTAGTGGTCAGTCCCTTTAGTTTACACAGATCTAGGAGTTGGAGTATGATTGAAATGTCTAAGCAATATTTCTAACAGCATCACTTCCTTGGGAATATCTGCTCTTTCTGCCTCTCATCATCTATTTTTCTGTCTCTCCTGTGTGTCTTTCCGAAGTATAGCTATGTTAGGCTGAGTATTTCCATTGTCCACTGTTTCTGTCAAGAAGGGAAACTGTAGAGAAACTGAACTGACATAAAGTAAAGTCCTTAACAGAATATATCATAATTTGTACTTCACTGGTAGACAGTCATGATTTCATGGATGGAGGCTCAATGTAAATGCGCACTAAAATGTAGGTAATTAGCACCACTGTCTAATCTAGCTAGGTTTTGTGTAGTTTGGATATTAGACAAGGTCCTAATTCATCACTGATTAAACAACAAAATAATCATAGTTTCATTGACCCCAATCAAGTTCCAAGTGTACATTTAGCTATTGCTGTTAGCAAACCAGTCCACCAAGCCGGCTACAGTAGCTAGCTAGTTAGACAACACAAAAAATATCATCTCTAGAGTACATCTGTAGAGATAAATGGTATTGAGCTCTTGTCAACAGTTATTGTCAAATAAGTCAAAATCTGTGATTTCTCTAGCTACTGTACCAAGATCACTGCCTGGCTTAACTTCACAACATACTAGTCATCATTACGGCAATAATGCAAGTATGCTTTCTTGATATTTTAAAATTTGAATTAGTTTGCCACTTATTCAGTGTTTAAAAAAACAGACAAACTACAGAGCACATCGTCCTTAATGGTAGACACATGTCTGACCGGCCATATCTATAATACATCTATAATATTTAATAGTACTACCCATTTTCTGCCATTATTTCAGGACTCTTTAAAAATTGCTGCTAGTGATACAGTGTTATGTATATTATTGCTTTATTTTTACTTTCTGCTATATATTTTGCTTATATATTTTTCTTAATTCTTACAACGTAGATATCGGGTGCCATGTCACAAGAATTCCATTGTGCAGGATGACGCTGTGTTATTCTGTACACTTGACAAATAAACTTGAACTTGACGCGGACCTGGTACAAAAACAAGAAGGTAGAGTATTGTCCAATTTAGAATTCAGGGTGTCCCGCTGTGGACAAAAACAGGATGCTAGTATTTGTTAACACAAGCTACATCAGTACATCTTAACATAGCTAATTAATTGATTCTTGGTCCAGTTCGTTTGGGGATGTGAGAAAGTAAAAATCGCACCCTGGTGCTCACCAAAAACAGCAGCATGGTCGGCTTGAATGAGATGGCCTCGAGCAGCTTCCAAATTAACTCTGTCACAGTTCAATTCAAGAGAGAATACAATCTGACCCAAATATAGGAAGTGAACCAAAAATGCTGTGTGGGTTGAAATCGCTATCTACTGTATAGTCAAATATCACTGGCTAGCTAGCATAACGACTGTCAGAAAAAAGACAGGAAAAAGGACTAAGTGAGAGCACATCAGTGAAAGACCACAATAACTGAGGTGTTCCAACTTTTTAACTATAAATTGAGGGAGAGGGGATTTCAGCGAACAGTAGATGAGTGCCTTGTTAAAAAATAAAAACTCTGACTCACCCACGAAGTTCCTCAAGATCACCCACGAAGCATCTTTACCATTGCTCCATAAAAGCTGTGGCCCTTCCCGAGCAAGGGAAACATCTACTTCAAGGTCTCAGAGTAAATGACATAACCGATTGAAATGCAACCAGCATCAACTGCAGCGTTAACTGACTAGCCATTTCGTACTGCTCAAATGGTAAATAAAATAGCTGATAAGGTGGCTAGCTAGTTGACAGCAGTAGCTAACTACCCAGCCAGACAGTTAGCTCAATGCAATAGCTCTGGATACGTAGCTAGATGCATGAACTACAATCAACTGATACAGTTTGGAAATGTAACAGGTTTTGGTTTATATCAATGATTGTTCGTCTTAACACAGTTGCTTAGAGGAGTTTATAATTCACCCACCCTTTTTCCCATTACATCACGGATGCCAATGTGCAATCCTAGCTAGCTAAGCTACACAATAGGTTAGTGTATTTTTCAACTGCGCCACACTGTTTTTTACATTTGCTTAACCAGGAAAGGCTCATTGAGATTAGAAATATATTTGTCAAGTGTGCAGACCAAGATAAGCAGCAGCAAGTCAATACATAAGAATTACAAAAACAACATGAAACAAATACAAGTACTCTAGCTGTGTCTACTAAAATTAGCAAGCCATCATCACTCTCAGAACTTAGCACTTTCCACTGCCAAGCTGAGGTTTTTAATTAGAAAATGGGTAAGGTGACTCAAATCCGGTAGCTAGCTATTTAGACAACTTTGATGGTAGTGGTATTGGGGCAAGTGAGTGTAGGAAGTCTGTGGTAACTGCTGTTTATGTATTTCAGGCAAGAGAAATTATCTGGCATCATATTTCCATAACGAAATATTTACATGAGGAATTATGCTATTTCAGACATTGTGAGTACAGGGAATTGTCAAATGCTTGGAACCCCAGCTACTAGTAAATTAAGGTATTTACAAATAAAAAAAATATTTTGCCCTGACTTGTACCAACCCACTACTCAGCCAGTCATCATTGGCTCCAAGGCTAGGTACCAATGTTACTTTTTTATAAGACAACTTAAGAAAATTGAAAGCAAATTTGTACAAACTAAGTGTAACAGGCAAAAACCATGTAGATGATCACATTTCATATTTAATTTTACATTCAGAGCTTGCTTACTTTTCCAGAACATTTTACTCTTTTTACTCTAATCAAACAACTCATTCCAATGCAATAGCAAGGAGACAGCAAAAAAATAGGAAGTCTCTAGCACAAAACCAGAGCTATTTATAACATAAATAATAACGCCATATACCTTGGGGTTTTAAATACTGAGGTCAACACTAACACTGAAAATAATACGAAAATTAAAAATTTCAGAAATGTTCTATGTAGAAATGTTTTCTTCTTTCAAAGAATCCTTCACGACTTCCAAAGAATGATCAATTAACATTTTCTTTCAAAAACGGTTCTTCAGATGGTAAACCTTTGCCTTACAAAGACCCCTTGTCTTCCAACAAGGGTTCTTTTAATGAACTGTTTCTTGGTAGAACCTGATCCCTCCTGAAAAAAAAATGTTTGAGTGTAAACTGACAATGGTATGATGGTAATTGCTAGGTGGGCAATTTACAGCATATCCCTAGACTTTCCTTGGTAAATATGACTCTGGGTTACTTCAGTATGGTGTAGTAGGGGCAATATTTTCTCTGTTGTAGGTTCTGGAATAAGATCTTCTCCCTCTTACACAATAAAGAAGTTAAAGACTCTTGTGGCTTTTGCAGTCAATCATGGTGGACTGACTCTTCTGGAGATGTTGACGCACACTAAATATATATTCCTTCTATTTTAGTAGTTGGACTTTGCATGTCAAGCCTTCTAACTACCCTATAGAAGAAAACAGAACAATGTTACAGTTGGGTTTCATCCTGGTTCAGAATCCCCCCAGGGATAGCAAAGGAACTCTTCACCCGCTGACTGTAACACAGGGGCCACCCCAGCGTGTATAATCTGTGATGCTCAGCTGCCCTTTACTACATACTACTGTTTCACCACCATCATCATATGGGCCGGCAGTCGGGCCTAGTCTGGGCCCATCCTCCTTTCCAGTCCTGTGGTTTGGGTGGTACTGGCTTGAGAAGTTTGTTTTTGTCTCACAGACCTAAAATCATATCTCACCACCTGAGGACAGGAACATTTAGTAGCATCATTCACTAGCATCTGGTCAGATAATGGGTCTTGGAGAAACATTTTCCCCAAGATCACATACACCACCTCTTTTCTATATATACTGTTGATTCCTTTTTTGGTACCCTTTTGTGATTCCCCTTTCAACAGCAGTGAGATATGTTTTAAAGAGCATATCTTGCAATTCAGCAAAATGTTCTTGGGGTGTAGTGAAAATAATAACATTTAAAAGTTTTCTGCATTATACATAATTTGTCTTGAGGCAAAGACGATTTTTTGCAGTTGTATAACAAATTTCATGCAAGCCTATTCCTTTTGCTGTAGCGTAGAGAATTTTTTTAAAAAGGTTTACAACTCATTTTGTGTAATTTTGAAGTTTTTAGGCAAATTTCTTCCAGACGTACACATTTTGCAAGTACCTAGGCCACGTTAAAGCTGCACTAAATAGGATTATTTCAGTAAAAAAACAATTACAGCGTTTTACAATTACTCATTGGTCTGAAAGCGGTTCTGCACCAATGCCTGATAGAGAATCAATTTCCGAATAATAATAGGAAAAACAGATTTAGTTGTTCCAAAAAAAGCAATAACTCAGAGACCGACGTTCTTCTTAGCCTTGCTAACGTTAGCTTGGGGTTTCTGGTTGCTAGCTATAGAGAGCTATTCTAAGTCTTTCGCTTCTTTGCAGTTTTCGTAGTGTATGCTGTAATAGACAAGGGAGGAATTTGCAGTTTGCCATCCTAGTGTCTAGCTTTCATTATAGTTTCTTACAGTAAGCAAATTTCTCTCCCTATGGCATACTTATGCTGCTCAAAAAAACTGCTCAAAAAAATAAAGGGAACACGTAATCGTCACAGTATAACACCAAGTCAATTAAATTTCAGGGATATCAATCTGTCCAGTTAGGAAGTGACAACAGGTGCACTGGAGAGGCAACAGCGAGACATCCCCCAAAAAGGGAATGGTTTTGCAGGTGGCGGCCACAGACAATTGCTCTCTCCTTATCCTTCCTGACTGATTGTTTTGCTAGTGTCCTTGTCACTACTGGTAGCATGGGGCGGTACCTGCAGCCCATTCAGGTTGCACAGGCAGTCCAGCTCCTCCAGGATGGCACATCCATACGTGCCGTTGCAAGGTTTGCTGTGTCTCCAAGTACAGTCTCAAGAGCATGGAGGAGATACCAGGAGACGGGCCGTTACACAAGGAAGGCTGGACAGGGCCGTAGAAGGGCATCAACCCAGAAGCAGGACCGGTATCTGCTCCTTTATGCGAGGAGGAACAGGAGGAGCACTGCCAGAGCCCTACAAAATTACCTCCAGCGGGCTACTGGTGTGCCTGTTTCTGGCCAAACTGTAAGAAATAGACTCCATGAGGCTAGCAAAGCAAAAAAGGAAATTAGTAGGACAGGATAAAAATTACAGTGACAGTAGCAAATACAAAAATTGCGAATAGCAGAAAAAAGTAAACATTCTAGCTAGCTATTTCTTTGGTAACAAACGTTAGCAACAGGTATCAGAAACTTAATGTTAACAAGCTAGCCAACTTACTTAATGGCCAGAGTGAGTGAACCCAGTAACAATTCACACATTTTTGGGCAGATAGCTAGCTTTCACGTTTGGTCTGTGCCAATAAAACTACCACAGATTGGTTGTATTGGCTAACAATTGTGTTTATTTCCCGTTATCCTGACTTCATTTCTTGAAGAAATGACGCTCCTTTGTACCGCCTCCAACAATTATCAGTCTTGGAACAAGAAAGAGTATTACCCAGATGAAAAATGATAAAGACGATGTTTGCACAGCACATAGTATTTTATTAAAAAATACTTTAAATCATCACACAAAATCCTCCACTTCAAAATTCTCCTCTTCACAGTCTCAGGTGTTATTTTTGCTAACATAGGCCGCTTAAATCACTGCAAAACATTCAATAATCCTCTGTGTGTTTCTCAGCATGTTCTTTCATTAAACAAAACATTTGTAATGTATAATGCTGTAGAATAATCAGTGTAGTGCTGCAGTATAATTATTACAACCCTATATCTTGCAAATAAAGATACTTTGTTTGGATAAGTTTCCTTGACAAGCACAACACACATCTACTAGATTTTTAAGGGTTAGTCTTTCTTCTGTGAGGCTTTCATTTGGTAATTAAGTAGCCAGAAAGTAGAGAATTAGCATGTCACCATAACATCTAGATTGCGACCAATGTTCCAAGTTAAATAACCTTCACCCATTTAAATTAGTAAATGGCATAAGTAGCTGGGGTCACTGACTTTTTTAAAGCTTTCCTCTGCCACCGCCTGGTATAAAAGTCATGGATGACAGAGTTTGACCACAATGATGAAGTTGGTTGTTCTCCACCCACTGACGTACATTGCAATCTGTGATGATGCAGTTGCAATTCCAAGTTGTGATGAAGCCTGTTAAGATGCTCTCAATGGTGCAGCTTTAGAAATCTTTGAGGGTTTTACGGCTCCTGACAAATCTTTTTAGTTCCTAATACTGTGAAATTATTATTTTATGATTATTATTGTTTTTATGAAATAATTATATTTATATTCAACATAAAAATCAGAAATAACATAATTATACACTTTGTAGGGAGGTCATAGTTTTCCCTTAGTTGATCGCAACAGGCAAATGTCCCTTCGTTAATCGCAAGAGGCAAAATTGGATGCCCACCAGCGATTAAAAACATTATCTAGGTCAGGGTAGGGTAGAGATGTTATCAGGAACAGGAAGGAAAATGGTCTAAGATTAACTTGTGGCTTAATTTAAATTTACAGTGGGGTTATGGCAAAAAAGTGACTTCTCAAGACAAATTGGGGACATAATCACTTCACTAATAGAAGAGGAATGGCAGTTCCGTATTTTCATCTTTACGTATTACTGTAATAAAAGACTCCTCATGTCTATACATTTTAGTACATCAACTACCTGTAGGAAATATAGGGATGCATGATGGTAGTCTATAGAGGCTAGGAGGCTCTTGCCCTGCACCTTGTGTCCCATGTATGAAAGGCTGCAATCCGATTGAAAGAGGCTGGAAGGAAATCAGCAGGGCCCTGGCTGATCGCTGGCCAGAGTGAGTGAGGCAGCTTGCCCCATTCCCTATCCCTGGACCAGCAGGGGCTCACTGACTATGCTTCCTCCACAGTACCAACTACAGCCCAACACCCATTGCTCCCTCCGTGGTGTGGTCAGTACCCAGCCAGCCACAGGAAGTGTCTCCTACCGCTCCCTCTCTCTTTTCCTTCCATCTCCTCCACTCTGCTCTCCACTGCTCTTCTCCTCTCCCTTCCGGCGTGGAAACTATTAGCAGGGCAAGGTTCCATGGAGCAGTGTGGGGAGGTTATCGGTCAGGCAGCTCACTCGCTCTCTCTCTCTTTCTCTATCTTCCTCTTAAAGGCCAAGTAAACCCACCACACAGCCCAATATAGAGGGGAGACTCACTTCACTTTGGCTTTGCCCTCCTTTTTTAAAACCTCCACGCCACAGGGTAACGATTTTTCCTGATATGCATGTGGTGAAATGCGTAAGAACTGACCTTTTTTCTGGTCCCTTGTGTGTCACAGGCGAGAGTGACATGTACAGAAGGAAAATGTGATTGCCAGCTAACTGCAAAACGGTTCTATTAAAGTGTAAACAAGAGTTTAGAAAAATATCTCAAGAAGCCAGATTCTATGAAGGTGAATATAAACCAATAAAGTGTACAGTGTCCTTACACCTACTCATTACTGTATGCACTGTGGACATACGTGAACATCTAATTGCCCTTAAAGGACATATTAAGACCTCACCAACATGTGGCATGTAATATAATCTTTTTAACAGGCATGGATTTAACTTGACCGACCAAGCAAATCTTTAGTTGTTAGTCCCCCAGTTTTCCTTGGTATGTAATGTACCTGCTTTGGGTGCAAGGGTCCAGCAAAACACATGTACCTCACTCCTCTTTTATCCTAATCATCCTTTACTCCTCCTACAGAGCACTCCTCTTGTATCCTAATCATCCTTTACTCTTCTTACAGTGCACTCCTCTTGTATCCTAATCATCCTTTACTCCTCTTACAGTGCACTCCTCTTGTATCCTAATCATCCTTTACTCCTCTTACAGTGCACTCCTCTTGTATCCTAATCATCCTTTACTCCTCTTACAGTGCACTCCTCTTGTATCCTAATCATCCTTTACTCCTCCTACAGTGCACTCTTGTATCCTAATCATACTTTACTCCTCCTACAGTGCACTCCTCTTGTATCCTAATCATCCTTTACTCCTCCTACAGTGCACTCCTCTTCCCAGGCTGTTGAAAAGCTGTCATTGATGAAAAACGCTGGGAGGGGGTGCGACTGAGGCGTCTAGCAGGCCAGAGGCTCGTGTTGCGTTCGACAGACTCACTGAAAGACCTCCATTTAAGCACACACCTGGTAACAAACAGCAACAATGGTCTGCATGGCTGCCAGTTCAGTGAGCTTCTAATACTGACCTCTCTCCCACCCCATAGCCCCCTGCCGGATATTAAAGGATCTCTATTTACCCAGACTGGCACTCAGCTCAACTCATAGCACAGCAGCGCAGCACAGCGCATGCCACAGCCCCACAGAGATTTGCCAGGGGTGTCCTCAATCGACCATTGTCGAGAGACTGAGAGGCGCCTGCTAAGAATGCTGAGGTAAAACGGAGGTTTTGCAGTTGTTTCTGATTCTGAAGCTCAAGCTCATTCTGAGATATTGGAGAAGACCTTGGGGAAGGCACAAGATTAAATCACTGGCAAAAAGGTACTGAGGCTGCACTCCTGCAGGTGCTCTAAGATAAATGTAATGGTAGTTTTGGCTTGGTATTTAGAGGTCAGTTTTCAAATGCAATCACAATTGCTGTAACCCTCCTCTCTCTTTCCTATTAATTATAGAGACACGTGTTTTTATCACCCCGCTTAAAACTGAGTATCTCAGTTTCAACATATCTTTAGTAGGCTGTCTCCTCCTTGGTGAACGTACAGGGATAAAGCCATGCTGCAGGCTGGGAGCCAGTAATACTGATGGCTACCATTCTTCAGATGGGGCCATTCTCTAGCACAGTTTGGCCCTGGCGACTCCTTTTGTATGCTCTGAGGGGGGTGACCCATTCAGGCCTATCTGGGGGATAATAGCCCACCGGTCCACTCACTTCAGCAGCCCCATCCTCCCATCAAATTCCCCTCTTTAATTGCATTTCTTAGAAGCCAGGAGGAGAAGAGGAGGAAAAATGCAAAGGAGAAGAAAAAAAACAAGAAAAAAAATCTATAGTGGCAAGGCTTTATTCATCCCAGCCTACACATTGTTTTGAAACAACAAACTGTGAACCTCAGTTTTCTATGAAGAAAGAGGCACAACGGTCAAAAGCATGTGGAGGACTGTCCCACCGGTTTCCAATTCAGCCGGGCCTGGCTTCTTTAATGACTGATCGGGTTGAGAATTAATCCCTCCTGGCTGGTAATAGAAGTCTCTTTAGAAGCTCAATTGCCATTGGTGGGAGACAGGGGGCCTGTTGTGTCCTTGGGATTAGAGCCGGCGGAGGAATCAAAAGGCACTTTACAATACAGTAATCAGCATGTTTTCACTCTGAAAAACCCTCCTGGTCCCCCATTTAGAAAACACAGTGCATTATCCTCTTTCTGCTCTCCATAAAACCCATTCAGTTACCTGTTTTATTATATAGATTACTCCTATGTGTTTTGTGGACCCCATTGCTTGGCAGGCCAGGGCAGAGGTGAGTGAATGAAGGAAAGCGAAGGGGGACACCCACCGCCTCGTTACCCAGGCCAAGCAAGGCCTCTCCTCCATGGACACTGAGGAATTCCCATCCAAAACTGCCCTCCTGAGGTTAACCCTTCACTAGACTCAGTTCAACTAGACCGTCGCTGTGCAAAGACCCACAGCAGTCAAGTGGTGGACATGCGTTACAATGCAGAAAAGGCCAAGCCCTTAAAATGTTCAGTGAGCGTTATAATGTTGCCTGCCCGTCGAGATTCATATTATCAAAGGAAACAGGAAACGTCCCAAAGCCATACAAGTTCCCATTCAGCTTTAAATTGATTGTTAATCATTTGAAACATATGGTAACAACAATGCTCACCGGAAAATGAATTGCAGAATACTAAGCTGCATATTTTCTAGAACAAAGGCTTGAGAACAAAAAGTAATTTTATGGGTAGACATGTTGACTGATTGACTGCATGCGACTGAAAACAAGGACCATCTGGGAAGAGAGGGTGAAGAGAGGGATGATCAAACGCAAAAAACAGTGATGCCTTCATAACATAGCTGCTGTTACGTTCATCTTTTCATAACGAGTAGAATGAATCCTTATCTGGTATCATATAAGCAGAACTCCTTATGCCAGGGATGAAGAGATAGAGAGACATGTCTATGTGCTTTAACTTCCTGATAAAAATCACAATAGCCCATCTGCCTTTATTTACTTTAGATAACCAACCACGAGTCTCACTGATGTACGTAGCAAAACGAACACTGCAGCCTGAGATGTAAATACAGGCAAATCACAAACTCCTCTTTACCATTTACTTCATGACAATCCTTAACCAATCAGAGACTAAGAAAAAAAAAATTCAAAACTAAACTTATATTTGGATCTACATTAGCTGATGCCATGCCGATCGCTAGTCTTCCTGAGGTATTGAGGCATCATTAATCTTCAGTACATGGTTGAACTGTACAGTAACGTAACGTTAGCACCATCAAACCAGTGGTGAACTTGCACATGCAATGTGTTTATAGTGAAGCTATGCCAGATACTGTAGCTTAACGCATTACTTACACAAGTAATTAATGCGTTAAGTAATACACATTACTTACGCATTACTTAACGCATTACTCACGCAATGACTGTCAAGAGTTTGCAAATTAGCCTATGTATTTCTCCACAATTTTAAGGAACTTTAAGGAAAATGCATCCCCAGTCAATCAATTTATTTTAATAGTGATGTTGTCTGTGTAATTCAGTTAAAGCTGCCTGCTATACGATTCTCAGTGATGTTTAACCGTTCCCTATATTTTCTTGTTAGTCGCTATATTCACCCCTGTCACCGAACATTTTGCTTGGGGACACGATTAAGGTCCCACACTAACAAACATTAGGGGGCGCCATGACAAATCCCCAAATTTTGTCTATGGGGAACTAATAGAACAGCTGTTAGTTCCAAAGGCCTACCAGGACCAGGTGTTATGTCTAGCACACCCATCTATTTTGGGCACATTTAGTGGGAGAACAAAGATTGCAGCGTGTTTTGCAAATACTCTATTGGTTAGGGGTGAGGATGACAGTGAAAAACTAATGCAAGTTGTGCCAAATTGAGCAGTCCCAGACCGGCCTTAAGGGACCCTGTGCCATTATTGAAGTGCCATTTGATAGAATAGCAGTGGACCTGGTGGGACTCCTTACATGAGCAAGGATGGAAGGGATTGGGACTTAATATTGCCATTTGTGCTCTTTGAAATAAAACCCTGTGTGGTTCTTGACCTGCTGAAGGAAAACGGAGAGGCACAAACCTCAAAGGGACACTATGTGGCAATACAGTCAATATACTGCAAATTCGGGGGTGGATAAAGAGAGTGACGCCAATAGTGAAGGGGTATATGTCCAGTCCATTGAGAGGAAAAGGCGGCCGCTAGTGGTGTATAAAGACAGACGTTTGTCACACTGGCTAACTTTATGGTACATGGGATCCTAACTATAAGACACAGCCAGTTGATCAGCTTCTCCTGCACTGCTAAACCTTATGTAGCCTTATGTAGCCTACATGGGTTACTGCTAACCCATGTAGCCTTCATTTGTGACTACAAATACCTTTTCAAGTTATTTACAATAATTTAAGACACTAATTTTTTCAATTTACCAGCCACCACTGAATCATAGTGTGGTGTGGACTTGTTGGCTTAAACCCCTTGCTCTGAGACCTGTTTCTTGTGGACTAACAAACCATTAACAATAAGGGACAAACAACACGGGGGGGGACTAATGTCGTGTTTTCTTACCCTACAGCCAGTCGTAAGAGAAGTCCTAGGATAAGATAGGGATTTAAAGATGTTGCTTGAGAGGATGAAGAGGGCATTGATGTCTGTGGTCTCAGAAGGGCAGAAAGGCTACGGAATCGCATCACTGAAAACAGAGTTTGGTTAATGGTCAGCGATCCTCAGATCTTCTAACATGAAATCTCACTACATAGCTCAGGCCAGAGGCTTTCATAGATAATAGCATAATACTGTATATTGTCAGGATCTGAACCAAACACTCTGAGAGACAAGCAGACCGATGCACCAAACAGGCCCTGCGTAAAATTTCCAACTGAACATGGCTACCAGAAGTATCAACGCTTGGCTACTTTTTAAAACATTCATAATGGAGATAAAAACTTACAATACAGTATAGTGCATAACCATTCAACACCAAGATACTACAGTATAGTACATAACCATTCAACATCAAGACACTACAGTATAGTACATATCCATTCAACATCAAGACACTACAGTATAGTACATATCCATTCAACATAAAGACACTACAGTATAGTACATATCCATTCAACATCAATACACTACAGTATAGCACATATCCATTCAACATCAAGACACTACAGTATAGTACATATCCATTCAACATCAAGACACTACAGTATAGTACATATCCATTCAACATCAAGACACTACAGTATAGTGCATATCCATTCAACATCAATACACTACAGTATAGCACATATCCATTCAACATCAAGACACTACAGTATAGCACATATCCATTCAACATCAACACACTACAGTATAGTACATATCCATTCAACATCAAGACACTACAGTATAGTACATATCCATTCAACATCAAGACACTACAGTATAGTACATATCCATTCAACATCAAGACACTACAGTATAGTGCATATCCATTCAACATCAAGACACTACAGTATAGTGCATATCCATTCAACATCAAGGCACTACAGTATAGTACATATCCATTCAACATCAAGACAGGGTAGACCAAGTAAAGACCAACTTGTGTCATTTTCTAAAAGCTCCCACACATTCCTGACCAACCCCGTTTGCTGTCTTCTTCTGTGTGTTTGTTGCAATAACCTTAAGTTAAATCCGAGATGAAAAATGTAGAAGAACAAAATGGTGGTCCTGTGAAAGTGTTCTTAACGAGGAGTATCGTAATAATACAACAAGATAATATCCTGAAGGCCATTACTGTGTGTGGCACGCAGTGTTATGACAGATGAGTAACTTCACTTCACCACTCTATGGCCTGTTCCAATCTCTCTTCGCTCAGTGAATTGTGTAACCTTATCAGCAAAAAGAGGAGGGGGGGGGGTTGCTAACTTGATCACTTTTCTCAGTGACAGATAGGGGTTCAAAAGAGAGGAGAACGGCTCTGAGGTGAGTTTGGCAGCTTTCCACGGAGACCATTAATGGTTCAGTGAGTGGGGAGGACGTGCTGCACACCTCCCTTTCCCAGGTCACTGCTCTAGCTACGTCCCAAATGGCATACTTAGATATAAAGGTACGCTAGGGTACAGTGTTGTCCCTTGGGGTACAAAAAGAACAAAATATGCAATTTGTCTTGATGGGTACACAGAATGATTTCCCACGTTACATTTTAGGTATCTTTTAGGGTACATGTGGACAAAGAGCATAATGATAATATCTCAAATATGAAACGGACAATCATCAAACTTTCACTCCGTAACTGTGGGGTATGGTGTGAAGGTACATTTCTGTTTCCGAGGCCAGGGTATAATTGTTTACCCATAATAACCTAAATACACAAAATAAATTAGAATTTAGAATTTTTGCTATTACAAAACATTACTGGCTTTTTCACTGTAGGATTTAATCAATTGATCAGAAATTTAAGGCAAGTAACAAAAATCAATGGGTTGAAGCTAGGAATGGATTTGAGAATTGAGTATAGGCAAGCAGACTCACTTTATAAATTAAGGATTATATTATACAAGCCTTGAATTTCAAGATAATACTGGCATGATAAAAGAGAAAGAGAGAAAAAGAAAGATAATGAATTGCATGGCCTGAAGGACATGCATCAGAATATACGCACCAAAATAAGCCCCAGCACAGAATATACAGTGAGGGAAAAAAGTATTTGATCCCCTGCTGATTTTGTACGTTTGCCCACTGACAAAGAAATGATCAGTCTATAATTTTAATGGTAGGTTTATTTGAACAGTGAGAGACAGAATAACAACAAAAAAATCCAGAAAAACACATGTCAAAAATGTTATAAATTGATTTGCATTTTAAAGAGTGAAATAAGTATTTGATCCCCTCTCAATCAGAAAGATTTCTGGCTCCCAGGTGTCTTTTATACAGGTAACGAGCTGAGATTAGGAGCACACTCTTAAAGGGAGTGCTCATAATCTCAGCTTGTTACCTGTATAAAAGACACCTGTCCACAAAAGCAATCAATCGATCAGATTCCAAACTCTCCACCATGGCCAAGACCAAAGAGCTGTCCAAGGATGTCAAGGACAAGATTGTAGACCTACACAAGGCTGGAATGAGCTACAAGACCATCGCCAAGCAGCTTGGTGAGAAGGTGACAACAGTTGGTGCGATTATTCGCAAATGTAAGAAACACAAAATAACTGTCAATCTCCCTCGGTCTGGGGCTCCATGCAAGATTTCATCTAGTAGAGTTGCAATGATCATGAGAATGGTGAGGAATCAGCCCAGAACTACACAGGAGGATCTTGTCAATTATCTCAAGGCAGCTGGGACCATAGTCACCAAGAAAACAATTGGTAACACACTACACCGTGAAGGACTGAAATCCTGCAGCGCCCGCAAGGTCCCCCTGCTCAAGAAAGCACATGTACAGGCCCGTCTGAAGTTTGCCAATGAACATCTGAATGATTCAGAGGAGAACTGGGTGAAAGTGTTGTGATCAGATGAGACCAAAATCGAGCTCTTTGGCATGAACTCAACTCACTGAGTTTGGAGGAGGAATGCTGCCTATGACCCCAAGAACACCATCCCTGTCAAACATGGAGGTGGAAACATTATGCTTTGGGGGTGTTTTTCTGCTAAGGGGACAGAACAACTTCACCGCATCAAAGGGACGATGGACGGGGCCATGTACCGTCAAATCTTGGGTGAGAACATCCTTCCCTCAGCCAGGGCATTGAAAATGGGTCGTGGATGAGTATTCCAGCATGACAATGACCCAAAACACACGGCCAAGGCAACAAAGGAGTGGCTCAAGAAGAAGCACATTAAGGTCCTGGAGTGGCCTAGCCAGTCTCCAGACCTTAATCCCATAGAAAATCTGTGGAGGGAGCTGAAGGTTCGAGTTGCCAAACGTCAGCCTTGAAACCTTAATGACTTGGAGAAGATCTGCAAAGAGGAGTGGGACAAAATCCCTCCTGAGATGTGT
>JACXGI010005202.1:0-17168 GCA_016801175.1 Esox masquinongy | reverse complement strand
ATCTGACCTCTGTGATTGCCAACAAGGGTTTTGCCACCAAGTACTAAGTCATGTTTTGCAGAGGGGTCGAATACCTATTTCACTCATTAAAATGCAAATCAATTTATAACATTTCTGACATGCGTTTTTCTGGATTTTTTTGTTGTTATTCTGTCTCTCACTGTTCAAATAAACCTACCATTAAAATTCTAGACTGATCATTTCTTTGTCAGTGGGCAAACATACAAAATCAGCACCTCTAATCAGAATAGAGACCAAAAACATTAATAAGAATTCAGGCATCATTGCATGGAGTTGATAATTGGCCTGGCTCCACACATGCTAAAATTTACAGCCAGACAATACCTGGGAAGACACTCACTATGCCGTCATTGCCGTTCAGTTACACTCTTTACAGATCACTTGGACCACGGCTTCCCCACCACAGACATGTACTGGTCTCTACTTATGGAGCGGGCCTTTCCATTAACACTGAGAAGTAATCGAAACCCATTTACTGGGCTGTGATCGCACTGGACATTGACATGCTAATGTGATAATAAGGGTATTAGAAAGACCAGGTTTTTCAGACACATGCTGTCGGTGTTGACAACTTCCACAGTGGTATATATTCCTCACGGGGATGAAAGCAAAGATGAATGAAAGCAATAAAAGCAATAATATACGGACGGAAGAGGAAACCACAGAAAAGTACACAATGGTATTGTGACCTTAAGAGAATGGTTGTGTGGGGGAGGTTCAGTGTCGGCTGGGGAATGTATGTTGATGAACTGTGAAGCATCATCGCTGCAGGCGTTGGTAGTCATGGGCTCATGATGAAGAAGATGATGAATATTCTGAGTTGGGTTCTTGTTCGCATGTGTCATCAGAGCTTTATAGGCCCCCAGTACACAACCTACCTCCCAGTTCCCCAGTGGGTCGGTTGCTGTGGGCTGAAGTGCTACAAGGAGATTAGTTGCAGTGGGAGCAAACACTCCCACTATTCTGTTGTGGTGCAGCCCAGAGGTGAAATGAAACATGACCCAGAGGTCCTAATCCTAGAAACACACTCTTGATTGTGAAACCCAGATTTACTTGTATTCACTTCGGATATTTCCATGGCGACTGTGTTACCACTGGTGTATTTGTTGCCAGTCAGTAAAAGGGGTTTTCAGGTAATTGGGCAATGAACTAACATGACTGCAAAACAGAACGCCTGCACAGGCACAGGTATAATTTTATAACTTCTGCAATTTCAGATTCTATGGAGCTAAAGCCAATGGATCAGTGACATAGAAAACGATTAAGCTCACAGAGTAGGAAAACCCCCTAAGCTCACAGAGTAGGAAGCAATGTGTGTGTGTGTATTTCTGTATGTGTGTTTCTGTGTGTCTAAGTGTGTGTCTCTGTGTGTTTTGCAGTTCAACATAAATCCACTTTCCTTTGGCCGGCTTTACATCTAAAAGAAGCGCAGTGCCTAGTTAAATATTACAAGAAAGTGCGGAAGGAGCTTGAACCACCTGGCACTGGTGGAAAAACATACTCAAGTGTTTCTCAAAAGCAACAACATAGTGGCTACGTACTGTTTAATTCACCAGCTTAGGTAGGTGATTGGGGGGAACTTTATATTGTATATTGAGGAGCACGTACAGTATGAAACCCTGTGGACGTGTTACGGAAACCATAGCATTGAGTAAGCCACATGGCAAAGAGCTGTGTTGTTGCTGTATTGCATTTATTACTGCAACGAGTAAGGTGCAGGCTAGCGTACCTTGGTCAAGTCCAGGAGACATGTCTGTAGTCTACGTTATTGCGCACATTGGCCTGAAGTGTAGCGTAGCTGACCTAGCTTAGCCTGCTAATGCTGAGCCCCAGCATACTGACAAAAAAGTAGAGTCAGTATATAAATGCCTTTATAGTTATAAACCTAAAACGTTAGAGTATGTCGGTCATACTTCTCATGGAACAAATTAAAGTACTAGAAAAGTAGGAAACTGGTGCCATTATAAATGTTTTTGGAGGAAGCTCTGCAGGGGGTTAAAGAGGATACAAAAAGAAGTTTGCGAGCTCAAGGCATCAAGCCAAAACATTTTCGAACACAGAAAAGGTCTCCAGGGTCACTTTTCCCAAGGTAATACGTTTCCCCAGAGGCCTCAGACCAACGCACGTGCCTGAGTCTGCTGGAGTATGGCTCCAAGAGACACCTCCGTAAAGACTGACCCAATGCAGAGAGAAATGCCAGCGGGTGGTTGTTAAGGGGCAAATGCACACCCATGGTAAAGAGAGGCCTTGAGAAAAGAAATAAAAGCAGTTCTAATGTTTGGACTAGGTTTATATTTGGAGAGAAACGTACCATTCTTGTAAGCTACTGGTAGACACAAAAGCCCAAATATATAAATTTTTATTAGGTTCCTGTGGTCTACCATGAACCTTTAGGGTAAGCTCACCTCCTATGAAGATAATGTGACAGAAGAAAACGGAGACATTCTTCTAGTGCTAGGGACATATATCACAATGTTCGATATTGACAACCTTAAACAAGAGTGGAATTTTTTACTTGTAGACTTCCTTATATAAGACCATGATGGATGTTGCTAAGCGCCAGTGTTGCCTGTTGGTCAAGGAGCTTCCACTGGTCTGGGAAGGGAAAGCATGGACTACAGAGTCTCTCATAATGCCTTGGCAGCTGGAATACACAGGGATAACTGAAAGAAAAACTGATAACTGCAACAATACTGGTTAATCATGACCCATCCAAGCTGTTCATTCTGGATACAGATGCCAGTGACCAGTGCTGTACTTTCCCAGAAAAACACAAGAGCCAGGAACGGGATGTGGTTTAACCATTGACGATACATACTGCTTTCTGCTGGCTACTTTAAAAATACTATTGGCTTACCAGTGGAGAATCATCAGGGTCTTCTATGCTATAAGCATTGATACAAATGTATGTTTGTATTTATTTTATCATTTTGAATGATTTAGTCATTTTTTATTGATTTAAAGGGGCAATTTTTAAGATTTTACTGTACTGTAGCATAAACACAAGAATGAAGGACCATAAGACATTTGCCATAAATTTTAAGTTAATGTTAATGTGTTAAATATTTCTTTCAACAAAATTGTTGAGAGTGCCTGAGATATTCCCCATTTAAACTTTGTTGCCAATCGTTCCATCAGTTCACATCGACGTGTAGTCTCCTTGTACTCGCATTAATATTCTCCCCGTCCCGTCCTGGCACGGCAGTGAGACTCAACGCCTTCTCCCCCTCATTTGGGACATGGAAACGTGTTTATTGTCATTAATAATGCCCTGATTACTGTCCCTAAGTTCCTTCTTCCCTCATATGTTTCGTCTGTCATTGTTTGGATTTCATTTCATTGTACGTTGTTCTGTTTTCATGTTCATGTTCTCAAGTTTGGTTACATTTTAGTTATTTTATTAAAGTCCTCAGTTCTCCCTGGGCCTGTGTCCTGCCTTCATTTGCAACGTACAGCACCCTTATCACAAATGACCAGCTAATGCGATTCTGGGAAGAGGAGGAGGGGACACATTGTGTTATTTTAGTAATTCAGTCTTGTAAATGTTAGAGGCAGTTTTCTACACAGCGCCCCTTGAATTCAGTTTCTTCAGTTTGGGTTTGAAAGAGAAGGGTGGTCTCTAGGCAGCTTAGCCAGATAGTATTGTCTGGGGCTAGGCCTTCAGTATCTGAACAGAAAGCATCTGACAATCTGTTGTATTATAGCAGCGTTTTGGAATGACAGTAGAATCAACCAATCAAAATTTGAGTTGAAATGGGTGACTGTTTTGGACTGTTTTGGGCAATGACGTGATTAGACTTTCAGTCAGGTTGGGTAAAAGGCTAAAAGGATGTTGACAAGCTTCATCATTACTCATCAGTTTGATTGGCACAGTTTTCTTCCCTATGCCATGATGGCTTCTCACCAGTTTGCAAGCCAGTGCAAAGCAATATTTGATGTGAGGTGGTGCTACCTGTTGATACATAACCATTAAGATGTGACTCTCCCAGTCCAGGCAAAGCCCTCCTTCTGGGACCCATGGCTGAAATAGCCCACCTCCAGCCAGCAAAATCAGGAACAACCCACATCCAGCCAGTAAAACAGAGAACAGCAAAGAGTGAAGCCTCTATGGATTAATGGACCCTGCAAGGGAGAGCTGCTTGCACACACAGTACCAGCAGCATGTTGCTCTAGAAACCATTGTAGGAGAGCAGGGCACAGAGTCAGTGTCAAACTGAGCATTGGGCATAATGAACAGAAGATTGCTTTGGATTACCCAATCTATCCTACTGATGCTAAACATTTGAGAATCTGTGTTGGGCGTCAGCTGAGGAAATACGCATTTTTGATTGGGGATTATGTTGTGACAGTGGCTGAAGAGGGGATGCGCTCATTATAAACTTCTTCAGCTGAAGATCCATGTGCGCGTTCAAGCCAAGACTGCTGTTGGGCAATGGTTTGAAGAGGAGTGATGTCAATGGACTTTGACATGGGTGTTACTGTTAAGTGGACGCCCTTTCAAGAACTGAGTCATGGCCCACTGATGGAAGACAGAGTGTTTAATAGACTGGCCAAAGCACCCCGAATCTGTGCACACACTACCCTGCTACTTTGATGGATGGCTCCCCAGTGCGGGGTCTTTTCTGCTCCTGCATAAAGTGCCACACCTATTGAATGAAACAGTATGAGTCATAATCCCCGTAAAACCTAGCGGAAAAATATGTGTGCGGTTCTTTGCGTTGTATACCATTCATTTCTTCCATATGCGATTTTTAGATCTACTCTGCATTTTGATAACTGTGTAAATATCTCTAAGACCAAGTTACTTTTTCTTAATATCTTTGCCAGTATTTAGCTTAAAATATTAGAATGCAAATCGGCTGCTGTCTATCTTATATCACTTTCACACCCAGCCTAAACATAGCATAGGCTGGGTGGAAACTAAGCTGATACGTCTGTTCTCGGCAAAGGACCTAGAGACCGTTACTGAATTCTCTTGGGTCCTTAGTCGGAATGTAGCACATAATGCAGTGGCCGCATATTTATGCACTACGCTCCAAAAGCTACCAACTGTTTAGCCCCAAAAGACAATATTTCAAGCTTGCTGTGGAGTGAGCTGACTGTACATTTTTAACTCACACCTTTATACCGTCAACAAATACTTGTCACAGCTGTCTGATGTCATCACAATGTCCAATTGAGTGTCTGCCACTGGATAATCAGACACTACAGCCCATCGAGGGGGTGGGAGGACAGGTTGACTTTTAGTCAACCCCTTGTTATTACCATGAGGTGTGACATGCAGGCCATCTTCTGGTTTATCCTAAGAGAAGCAGTGCATGTTCAACGCCACCCTTAGCCAGCAGATAAGCCAGACGTGATAACTATACTGTCTTTTAGTGTCTCTCTGTCACGGAAAACAGTCCAGATGATTTTAAAAGTGTTTCCCCTATCCAAAATGTAGCTTAGAGGAATTAACTGGAAATAAACATTTTTAATTGGAAAAAATATTTTTTCAAAATGATGAGACTTCCTTGTTGTGTTTATGTTTTCTCCCAAGGGTATTACCTTTTTTGGGTAATAATCTTCAAGGCATTTGTTTCCACCTTCACCAAAAGAAATCCTGGTTTGTAGATTTTTCACTGCTTAGTAACGTGATTACTTTTAGTGGGTTGTCTGATGATTTGAGGTTGTAGTGTATCTCCAGTTGGAAGTGCAGTCTTCCTGGGTCTCTGCTGCCAATCAATTTGCTTTCTTGTTTTTTTGTGATAACTGGATGGTCATTGACTGTAGTTGAGAAAGGTTAAGTTTAGTAGCACCCAAGGGCGTAGGAGCCGGGGGGATGGAGGGGACATGTCCCCCCAATATTAGAAACGGGTTAAAGTGCCCTCCCCCAATAATTCTGTTTTGCGTAATACTTTTATTTTGAAAATAAATGACGCTTTGGAACTTGTCACCTCGCCGTCGCGGCGGAATCCAACATTCTCATTCATTCTTTCATGACGAGCAATGTGTAGGCTAGCTGAGTGGATTGCTGAAGCTATAAATTTTGTTTTCTCAGTAAGTACAACGTGTATAAACGTTAGTATATTTTCATAGCTATAGAACGAACAAACGTGATAAAATATAAGCTTTCTTCTGGCTAAAAACATAGTTAATGCGTAGTTAGCTACCTATCTTTATTTTCAACAAATGTTAGTCAGTAGCTTGCTTGCTAGATAACACTGAGTAGTTCCTATGGCTGTGTGAAAAAGTGATAGTGAATGATTTGAAAGGAAGAACGCCTGCTAAAATGATTTGCACAATCTCTGTCTTAGTCTTCACCATAGGGTCTGCAAGTAGCTAGCTAAGTAATGGACGTGCCACCACCAGTCAAGAATGGAGTGTAAGTAGCTAACGTTCTTGGTAACAATCTCCACTCAACAGCCGGCAGTTTTTTTCTTCAGTTTAGATGTTTAGAATAATCTAGATATAGCTAAAGTTTGTTCAATATTTTAAGAATTTGGTTTATGCTATGTATGGTCATGCCTGACTGAGATGTTCCCAACATCATTGTAGTATTAGTCATTTTAAAAGATGCACTCTGGTTACATTATCATCTATCTGAAATGACTTTCCAGCTGGAAAGTCCCAACATGCAAAAAATTCACACACAGTATAATTTACCAGTGCTAGTTAGGACTATTGCATGTTCGGAAATCGCTACTTTCTTAAAGTCAAACTGGAATTTTCACACTGAACGCTTGAGTCCTGTCAACACCTGCAAGGCCTCGGTACAGAAAGACGACAATATTTGGGGTAACTATCTACTTGCTACACACTTTCCAGACATAATGAGTAAGCAAGCCAGTGTTGTTGAAACAATTATAACCCCCAGTATTTTCAACCAGACTACCTCCGAGCAAAACTGTCGGTCGCACTGGTCCTATTCACACTTCATTGGTTAATAGTGCCAACGCCTTTTTTAACCAGAGCATGTCTATATCTAACGTAGTCATGGACAGAGAATCGAACTAGAAGTGGATTCTAGAAGTGGAAAAACACGTAGAACTACATATTAAATAGACATTTTGAATATATTAACATACACACTGTAGTCAAATGTGTCCCCCCCAATATCAGAGTCACTCCTACCCCCTTGGTAGCACCCACTCTGTTTGTTTTATTTTATTTAAGTTAGCAGGCTGCACTTCAACAGCACACCAACCAAAAAGCACACAGTGAGGAGAACATTTGTACCCAGCAAACATGACACCATTGGTCTAATTTGAGCATTTTATTTCCCCTGGGGGGTACTGAGAAGACTGATGAAACCATGCACTTACAGGATGAATCCATATTAAATGGGATTTGAGGGCAGATCCTGGCACAGCAAAATGCTGTCAGTACAGTAAGAGAAAAAAATGTGAGAAACACTGTTAAATCACAGTCACTCGATGGCATATTATCTGTAAGGTGTGGTAAACAAAAGAGTTTTCTGAATGTCAAAGATACAATGCATTTTCAATGACAACATTCTACAAATGAGTAATCTTAACTAGGGATGGGCATGATTAGTCGAATATTCGAATACCCGAAATTTATTTACTATTCGAATACTTGTGTGTATTCAATTAACCCCCATTTTTTTACATATATGTATTTTTTTGTTTGAAATAAATAGACTTGAATGTTATTTTTTTTAAATACTTTTAAATATCCAATCTAAAATTTTTGCATATGACATTTTAAAAAAGTATACCGTTTTAAGACGTTTTTGTAACATGTGCTTGTTCACATGTGTTTGTAGTTTACGTTCCTCAATCAAAGTGGTAGTAGTGTGGTTGGGCCCAGTCAGTCAGAACCACGCAATATATACAGCTCCGGGAAAAATTAAGAGACCACTGTACCTTTTTCTTTCCTTTCCAAAAAAATCGAAAAGAAAGGTTTTGAGTGAGGAACAGAAGTGTTAAAATTAAGAGACCACTGCAAATTGAACGCTTCTGTTCCTTACTCAAAACTTTCCTTTGCAACTTTTTTGGAAAGGAAAGAAAGAGGTGCAGTGGTCTCTTGATTTTTTTCAGAGCTGTACTTCTTAGCCTACTGTTAGCAAGTGGATGAAAGTCAACTAATTCAAGGGAAGATGGAATATATTTACTGAATTAATGTTACCTCAGAAAAAAATATTTGGCCACCAAACCCGTAAAGTTTAGCTGTGGAATCGAAAGGAGGTTGAGAATGCAGAAAACGGTGAGTTAAGCAGATGGCATATAGCTGGCTAGCTTAGCTAACTAGCTTCTCTAGACTCTTCCATCCAATAATCTCAATGTTGCGTGTTGATTAATATTGTTTTCCAGTTCTGTAGTTTTGCGTGTCAACCACACGGCTTCCTACATACACGCAATCGCTTTTTTTGTCACACGAACGGTCATTGAGCTGATGTTACATGAGAACAACACCCTGTCCTTCGCGTGTTCTGTAGTAGCGCTCATGTGGTATCGATAGTTTTTAAAAACATGAATTTGGTTAACCGAGTACTATTCGAATTACAAATACTATTCGGATAGTAAAATATGGTCCAGTGCACATCCCTAATCTTAACAGGAGACTGGTATTCAGTATAATATGGTTATTGATTCTATGTAGCAGTTATTTAGATCTTCTCTTGGATGTCCATAGATAGCTGCATAAAACATTGCATTGAAATGCCCAAAATTCTCTATAGCTAAAGTCACAAACATGATACACATGCTGTCCCTGGCCAAACAGTTAAGTTGGCCCTCACTATACAGTAGCTCCGCTTCGCCCAATATACAGCACTGCAAAATTATCAGTTTCTCTGGTTTTACTTCTCATAGGTATGTGTTTCAGTAAAATGAACAGTTTTGTTTTATTCTATAAACTACTGACAACATTACTCCCAAATTCCAATAAAAATATTGTCATTTAGAGTATTTATTTGTAGAAAATAACAACTCGTCCAAATGACCAAAAAATGCATTGTTTTCAGACCTCAAATAATGCGAAGAAAACAAATTCATATTCATTTTTCAACAACAAAATACTCACGTTTAACTTAGGAAGAGTTCAGAAATCAATATTTGGTGGAATAACCCTGATATTTTAATCACAACTTTCATGCGTCTTGGCATGCTCTCCACCAGTCTGTCACATTGCTGTTGGGTGACTTTATGTCACTCCTGTAACTCGGCTTTGTTTAATGGCTTGTGACCATCCATCTTCCTCCTGATCAAATTCCAGAGGTTTTCAATGGGGTTCAGGTCTGGAGATTGGGCTGGCCATGACAGGGTCTTGATCTGGTGGTCCTCCATTCACACCTTGATTGACCTGGCTGTGTGGCATGGAGCATTGTCCTGCTGGAAAAAACAATTCTCAGAGTTGGGGAACATTGTCAGAGCAGAAGGAAACAGGTGTTCTACCAGGATAACCTTGTACTTGGCTTGATTCATGCGTCCTTCACAAAGACAAATCTGCCCGATTCCAGCCTTGCTGAAGCATCCCCAGATCATCACCGATCCTCCACCAGATTTCACAGTGGGTGCGAGACACTGTAGGTTGTAGGCTTGTAGGCCTCTCCAGGTCTCCGTCTAATCATTAGACGACCAGGTGTTGGGCAAAGCTGAAAATTTGACTGATCAGAGAAGATTACCTTACTCCATTCCCCTACGGTCCAATCCTTATGGTCTTTTGCAAACTTCAGCCTGGCTCTACTTTGCTTCTCATTGATGGAGATTTTTTCTAGCTTTGCACGACTTCAGCCCTGTCCCTAGGAGCCTGTTTCGAACCGTCCTCGCC
Organism: Esox masquinongy; assembly: GCA_016801175.1. Taxonomy (NCBI): domain Eukaryota; kingdom Metazoa; phylum Chordata; class Actinopteri; order Esociformes; family Esocidae; genus Esox; species Esox masquinongy. The sequence continues at coordinate 7,373 of JACXGI010005202.1, read as the reverse complement.
GTGTACTTCACCCCAGCTGCTGTTTGCCATTCTTTTTGTAGGTCACTTTATGTCATCCTACGGTTGTTGAGTGACATTCGAATGAGTTGACGGTCATCTCAGTCAGTGGACAGTCGTTTTCGCCCGCCTGCCAGTCTGTAGCTTTGTTGTCCCCAATGTCTGTTGCTTGACCTTGTTCTTATGAACCGCTGTCTTGGAAATTTTCAGGATGGAAGCAACCTGACAGTAAAGCCAGAACTGAACCCTTCTTTGCCTCACTCAAAGCTTTTCTTTTTAACTATTTTGTCATGCTGAATAGTTATTTTTTTTATTCAAATTACCTTTGAGGTACTACTTGCACTGTTTTTGCCATCCAGCTGGTCCTACTGCAAGAGGATAGTGATGACCACAGCAGTGGTTTTTATACTTTTCCTCATTAATTTAGATTTGGTTCAGGTAATCACCTAATCAGTACCTCATTAAGTAAAATGAGGTGTGCCTGTGTTGGAATTTAACAAACACTGGAATGGAATGGCTGCCATACATGTAGAGATGCTGATTTAAGAAAAATTATGAGTGGTCTCCACCAGTCTGTCACTATATGAATATATATATTTTATTGGTCTTCTCCCCTTTTAATGTTCATCTTTGAAAAAGGACATATGAGTCTGAAAGTGAGGTCATATGCTATTCCTTTCAAAACATGACCATGAACACCTTAAAATGCATTTTTTGTAAATATTCAACTGTCAATAAATAAAGCCGAGTTTGATGATATTTCTGCATGGAGACTACTGCGTTTTTTCCCAAAACAAATAACCTGGTATTTTATCACTTATTAAATCATATAAATCAAGTCTGAATGCATATACTGTAGCTTTATATCACTAATACTAAGCAAATAGTGTCTACTCCCTCATTAATGCTCATCCACTGTATACTTTTGTACAGTGAATTGAATGTTGATTAGTCACCGGGTCCCGATGAGATTTACACGGTTATCAAAACATCAGAAGACATGGTAAACACAAACCATAGAAAGACCTTATTTGAGGTGAATCTAAAATCCATTAAGGTATGAATTAATGGTGTAATGCACCAACATTTTCCCACTAGGTTTACTGATGATTATGACACTACCCTAGGTTTCACTCCCACGTCACGCTGCAATCGAAAGGAGTGTGATAAGACTGACCAATTGGTATTCCACACTTATAATTTGTCATGGTTTTGCATGGAGGCAGGACAAAAGCGCAGAGGTTGTCAAGGGTGAACGAAATGTAATAAGTCTTACCGAGAAACAAAAGGCACAAACAGCAGGAACAGGCAAAAGTAAAAGCAAACAATGACCAACAAGAAACACTGGGGCAGGAGGAACTTATATAGGGGCACAACGAGGGCCAAACAAGACACAGGTGTAAACAATAAGGACAAGGACAGGCTGCATTCAAAAACCAAAAGCTAAACCAAACAGAACAGAACTTTACATAAATCTGCTGCTTGTGCTGCATGGCTTGGAAATGCCGTGGCTATCGTCTTAGCTGCCCCATGGAAGTTGGTGGGTTCAGGGGACCAGAATTCCAGGGTCCTGAACGATCTTTCCATTCTTACCTCACTTGAAATTATTCTATGTCATCTACTATTCTCATACCATGTCAGTTTTGGCTTGCACAAAATCTCTTCCTGAGAATATTACAAAATAGCTCATCAGCCTGCCCGTCCTTGTCCTTGACAATGCAGAATATTTTTGCCTTACGAGTGAAAATGTTTGGTGATTTTACCACAAAAAAAGTAAAGCAAGCTGGGTTCTACTGAACTATTTTCTGGTGCCCAAGAAGGATGGAGGCCCATTCTCAACCTTAGATGGTTGAACTGTCATCTGAAGGTTCTACCATTTTATATTTTACAAATGTTACAAATCTTGCAATCCATGATGCTGGGGGAGATGTTCACTTCTCTTGATCTGGAGGACTTATATATCCCTATTCCAATATGGCGACACAAGGTTTCTGCGTTGCCTCTGGATGATACAGGCGGTCCTGTTTTGGGCTTCACCATGCTTGGCTTCCTTAAAGGCTGTCCATAGGCCCAATGTTGGGAACTGTGCTGTGGACCTTCTCTCCAGCTCGGGGCCTATTCCCAGGGAGTGGCACCTTCACCACTCAGATTTGGTCCCAATTCAGGGTGCCCCGTGTCGACCTGCCTCACAGGAATCGACCAATTGCAAGTTGTGGTTTTCTCTGGAAGGATAGCAATTTGGCACTCCAACCCAGTTCTCCTCCAGCTGTGAACTGTGTGGGCACCTCTTGGTTACCTTTGAATGTGGTCTCCCTGTTAGACATTTTGTGTGGCTGCCTCATGGACTTTTCCGAGCACTTTTGCTAGGTATTACAGATTTAACATGGTGGGCCCTGCTCCATTAAGCTCTTCCATCATGCCTGCTGCTTCCCAAATTAATCAAGCTGATTCCGTTTTTGGCAAACAGTCTTGTAAGATCCTAAAGGAAAGGTCCACTCCCACTCGATGTGACATCAAAGCTCAGGTCCAGAATTCCTGTTAAATGAACATCAAGGAGTTTTCATTAGATAATCCGCAGGTCAAGAAGATAACTTTGAATTGTGTAGCAGTGAAGGAACTCTCATTGGCCCTGAGACACCAACCATTGGACAGAGAGACCTTGCAAACAGCTCTAAAAGTACAAACCATCTTAAATGATTCAACACTCGCTGCTTGTTCTGACAATCCCAATGAACTTGAGAACTTTACACTTATTACATTTGAAAGGACAACCCACCATTCCACCTGAAATATATAGGAAGGACCACTCATATTCCACACGACGATGGAGACATAAAATACCTTGTGGATCTCTTCTGGTCTAGTTGAATATGGGAGTACCTTCCCTTGTGGGAGTACACTTCCCAGGAGTGGAATAAAAAAAAAATCTTTGGTGCTCATAGACAACACAACACCCAGCAACCCTCGGATGATGGAAAGAGTCATTAAACCTATTCAAGAGTCAAAGGGTCATACACGGAGAGCACTACTTAAGACCAAAACATCTGTCCTGGTACAAGCAATTATCAAGCCATCAACAAGCTCCAGGAAGCTGGAGAAGATTAAAAATCCAGAGAAATACACCCAATTAGAAGAAATTACTTTTTTTTTGAAGATTTATGTTTTTTTTTGGATCTTAAGATTTTTTTTTTTTATGGCAGCCACAGTTAGGGGCCAGTAATGTAGGAGCCAAAATGCCATTTAAATAATAACTCATTTAAATAAGTGTTATTATTATTAACTCAATAATAACACTTAATAATTACTTGTTATACCCTAACATTTTCATGAACTACCAAATACCACAACTAATACCATAATAGAACCAGACCTAAATACTTCAGAATTCAATTTGGTTCATGTGCTTAGAAAAGCATGTTATTTAAGTGTATTTGTTATAAATCATAGGTTCTGGCCATACTAATGTCACATTGTGGGTAAGCAGGACACCAGGCACAGAGTTGATGGAACCACAATGGCTTTAATGAAAACAAGTTAGTACAGGCGAGAAAACGACAGGAATCAGGCAGGCAGCCTGGCAAGACACACACAATGACCAAACAAAAGGGTGAACAGAACTGGGCAGGCTAAATAAGATAATAAGAAGACACAGGTGAAAACAATAATGACAGCAGGACAAGCTACATTCAAGAACAACGGAAAAAAACGAACATAACAGGCTACATTCAAGAACAAAGGCAAAACCCAAACAGAACAAAACAGAACCAAACAACTAAGGAGTTTTTCCTAGCCTCTGTGCATCAAATATCTTCTTGTAGTTTGATCTTTGAGGTTTTAGGCTAGATACTGTATATGTGTAAGCACTTGATGTCAAAACTACTCATGCACCGGCCCACCCCAAAAGGATGTGAATGAGTTCCGTAGCTTCTGTGACTGGCAAGCTACTATCGTTGTTTCGTGAAGGAGTACTCCACCATTGCCAACCTGCTGAATCGCCTTAATAGCAAAGCCTGTTCTTTTGACGTGACCAGCACCGTGCAGAAGCCTTTGGCAAACTCCAGGAGGCTCTGCCACAAGTTCCTATCCTGGCCTCCCAAGACATCCAGCGTCAGATTCTCGCTGACACGGATTCATGCAATGTGGGTTTGGGCACCGTGCTGTTACTCTGTACTCTGCTGAGAAAAACACTGCTGTTGGCTGTAGTGAAGGCCCTCTACTTTCTTGGCCAGTGGTTTCTATTGAGGACTGAACATGGTTACCTAACCTAGCTTCCCCACTTCCACTTCCTGTTTATTCTGTTACAGTTTGTGTTTGTTTTGACTGTTTGGAAGGTGCTGGTGAAAGTCACAATAATATAGTAACCACCAAAACAAGTCCAATCTGAAATGGTAAATTCATTACCAGGTATAGATAACCTATTGTTTTGATGAATATGTGTCCATAGTAGATTACTAAACAGTATTTTCTATGGAAAGGCTAACATAAATGTAAGCAAGTAAAATTTTTACTAGGCAAAAGTGGAGAAAATAAAACGAATGCTTTGCATCACAAATTTAGATATGGATGCCCGCATTAATGCAACAGTGTAGATCAGTGTTTCCCAATCTTGATCCTCAGGACCCAAAGGGGTGCATGTTTTTGTTTTTGCCCTAGCACTCACACACCTGATTCAAATTAAAGACCTGATGATAGGTTGATTACGTCACCCAAGTGTGTAAGTTGTAAGGCAACTTTTAAAACAGGTGTGTGAGTGCTAGGGCAAAAACAAAAATGTGCACCCCTTTGGGTCCCGAGGACCAGGATTGGGAAACACTGATCTAGATCATTGTTCTTTGTGTGACATTGTGTGTTGTGATGCACAAACCAAGTTTTTAAGACAAAAGCTAATATTAGAACCCAAATTGAAACTGCAACATGTAATAATTATCTCGCCCACTCATCCTGTCTGAATTTCAAAGCAATCCAAGATGAAATTATCTGTTTTTAAAAGGTGTAATCTAATAAAAATATTTCTTGTAACTAACTGATTATAGTTACTGTTTTTTTTGTAATAAATGATATGCAACAGATTACATACACTCTTATTTCCCAACCCTGACGAATGGAAATTATAATTTCAGTTAAGCACTGTGTACTTTAATGTGTACTTTAAGTTGAAAGAATCTGATTATAAAAGCATAATAAACCCAAAATGTTAGCTGTGCCCAATTATATTTACTATATTATACATTGGTTGTTTATGCATTCTGGGTTTATTTATTGCTTATTTAATTGCTGTTAGTACTCTTGTAGAGTATCCAAATATGCATTGACCTCAAATTGGGTATTATGCATAAAAAGTTCCTCTTTTTCTGTGCACTCTCTGTGAAAACTGTATTCTCATAACAAGACTGTTTTTCTAATTAAATGTTGGCTTAAGGTCAAGTCCTAACTGAACTGAACTCCCCTTTAATTGACTCTTCTACCCCGCTGGCCCCAAAAACACACCACCAATATAAAAACCATAGCACAACCCTATTCTCTTTTATTTCTCTGCTGCTATGAACACACACCATCAGGCCGGGACAAAGCCTTCCTATGCATGTCAGAATGAAAGCCTCTGATATCCCCCTGGAAACACAAAAAGATGAATGAACCCATGCACATCTAACAGCAGAGAAAGAAGAAAGGGAAGGAAAACTGCACCAGTCTGATGGAGGACAGTGTGTTACTCAAGACATGCCATACACAGTTCACAGGTCACAACTAGACGGGACTGGGCTGTAACTATCAGATTCTCTGGTAAATTTTTGTCAGCCAGAAGGAATCTTTTCAACTGTTAATTTGGATCCAGACTGGATGAGCAGCGTTCCAAGCTACGCTGTAACATTAAGCTAACAGGTCCAATTTAAATTATGTCAAACTGATTATTTGAATGGACAGTCTAATTACTTTTTTATTTTGTTTATACACTTATTATTAATTACATTTAAACAGTTATCAGCCAAAGGTGAAAAGCTGTTTCCCAGCAACTCAAAGCCCTCCTGAAACAAGGAAAGTCTAGTTCAGCCAGCCCACTATAGAAAGTGCTGCCCTCTCAAGATTTGAACCCAGGTTGCCCTCATGAAAGGCTGTGTCGTTAACCACTACACCACAGAGCTGTACATTTGCCAGCTGTCAGTATAGCCTCTTGTGTCTATCCTGAACAAATTCTCTTTTGCCACTGGCCGTTTTAACACTTAATTGCCCATTCGTGAATGACATTGAGACAGTTAAACTGACTAACGTTTCTTACTGAGTTTACCTCCACCACAAATAGTGTCTATGTATGGCGTTTACCACTGACCGTTTTAATAGTGTATTAGCCAGTAATAAGCTTTACCGGTATCTACTAACTTACTGGAATAGTCATAAGAATTGAGCAATTGCTAGCGAGTCTGCCAAAGCTATTTCATTTCATGGCATAAGAACGTATTTTTTTCTTTCATGGCAAAACAACATACTTTTTTCTTTCATTTGTGAATGACATTTACACAACAACTATCAATAAAGGCGACGATAACTAACTTTTTCATCAAGTGAAAAGACGAGAAAATCGTGGAATCTACCAGAAATAATTAATAAATGTTGTTGCTCTCAATAGATTCGAACTTAGGTCTTCCACATGAGAGGCACTGTCTTTAACCACTACGGCACGGCATTACACGTTTCAGTAGTCGCTAGACTCCATTGAGGATTGTGTTAAACTGACTGAAGTATCTTATTAAGTTTACCTCCACCATCGCGTCTATGAACCGTATTGCTTCTGCTTCTCTAACCACTACGCTATTTAACCAGGGATTGTCGGTCAGTCACTCACCCACTCACTCACTCACTCAGTAAGAGACATTCGCTCTTCTTGGCCGGCTCCACTTACACTAAATCTTATTACTGGCTAATACGCTGTTAAAACGGCCAGTGGCAAACGCCATACATAGACGCTATTTGTGGTGGAGGTAAACTTAGTAAGAAACGTTAGTCAGTTTAGCTGTATCAATGTCATTCACGAATGGCCTATTTACTATTAAAACTGCCAGTGGCAAAAGAAGATTTGTTCAGGGTATACAGGCGCTGGTCATATAATTAGAATATCATCAAAAAGTTGATTTATTTCAGTAATTCCATTCAAAAAGTGAAACTTGGGTATTATATTCATTCGTTACACACAGACTGATATATTTCAAATGTTTATTTCATTTAATTGTGATGATTAAAACTGACAACTAATGAAAATCCCAAATTCAGTATCTCCGAAAATTTGAATATTACTTAAGACCAATACAAAAAAAGGATTTTTAGAAATGTTGGCCAACTGAAAAGTATGAACATGAAAAGTATGAGCATGTACAGCACTCAAT
>JACXGI010005201.1:7669-48593 GCA_016801175.1 Esox masquinongy | reverse complement strand
GAGGTGACTCTTGGTCTTCCTTTCCTGGGGCGGTCCTCATGTGAGCCAGTTTCATTGTAGCGCTTGATGGTTTTTGCGACTGCACTTGGGGACACATTCAAAGTTTTCGCAATTTTCCGGACTGACTGACCTTCATTTGTTAAAGTAATGATGGCCACTCGTTTCTCTTTACTTAGCTGATTGGTTCTTGCCATAATATAAATTCTAACAGTTGTCCAATAGGGCTGTCGGCTGTGTATCAACCTGACTTCTGCACAACACAACTGATGGTCCCAACCCCATTAATAAGGGAAAAAATTCCACTAATTAACCCTGACAAGGCACACCTGTGAAGTGAAAACCATTTCAGGTGACTACCTTATGAAGCTCATTGAGAGAACACCAAGGGTTTGCAGCGCTATCAAAAAAGCAAAGGGTGGCTACTTTGAGGAATCTAAAATACAAGACATGTTTTCAGTTATTTCACACTTTTTTGTTAAGTACATAATTCCATATGTGTTCATTCATAGTTTTGATGCCTACAGTGAGAATCTACAATGTAAATAGTCATGAAAATAAAGAAAACGCATTGAATGAGAAGGTGTGTCCAAACTTTTGGCCTGTACTGTAGCTAGCCTAAAATTCAAAAGAGCAAGCAAAACAGATTGGAACCCCCCCTCCCCCATCTAACTCCCAGATAGGCTGGAACTGAGAAAGAAACCTAGAGAGGAACGACCCTTCATGCAGCAGATGAAGTAGAGTCCGTTTTTGCTGGTGCTAATGAAGTCTAAAAATATGATTCCAAGTAACAGAGTGGCATTGTAAGCAACACATTAGCCAGAAACAGGAAATATACAGTATTAATATTAACTCCAGTAATTGATCACTTAGCTAATGAGATCAAGGTTCCTCTCAAGCTTGGGGATCTTGACTGATCCAATATCTACCCTATGCCTGCATCCCAGATGGTCCCCCCATCTCTTACACTGTGCACTACGTAGGGTCTACTGTGTAGGGGATAAAGTGCTTTTTTAACCTAAATGGAATCATCAAGCAATGAAATTGAACATTTTATTTTTATTTTTTCACAAGCTCCACTAGGCTGTGTCTTAGTCAGTCAGATTGAGATTTAAATAAACAAGTGTCTGTATCTCTAGCCGGCTGAGAATGGATGGTGTTTACACATTTTAGACTTCATACTACTGAGTCTCTAGCCAGTCTCTGGCATCACTCTGAGTCGCTTGATCTGGTCCGCACCCCACAACACCCCCTCCCAACCGGTCCCAGACATGGTGAATAATTTAACACTGACCCACGGCTGAGTGGATGGGCCTGAAGTTTGACCTCAAGATTTATTTTAACCAAAAGCTCAAAGTAAACGAGCTGGAGTGCTCCACACGGCATGGAAACTTTGTGTGTCCCTCATGTTTATGCAGTGTTAAACATAACCCTTCTCCCTCTCTCTCCCCCTCTCTTTCTCCCTTTCCATCTATCCTCCTTTATCCCTCCCCCTTCCATCTCATGTTTTCTCCTGTTCCATCTCTCTCTGCACGCTGGCCCTAGCATTTCAGATGTAAACTAGTTTAGACCCTCGTGTAGACGGGCAGTTTGTTATACCCCCCCCCCAAAAAATTAATCATTTCATTTTGTCTAATTGTATTTAATCTCATTCCAAGCCCCTTCTTCCCATATTAGCAGAAGGTCTGATCGACCCTTGCTTCAGATGTGGCCTTCGTAGCCTATAAAGAACCTGCCAGAAGCCAGTGGCTCAATAGCCATTGGCTTAGTCTGCAAATTTAAACCGCCAATCTCCCAATACACTCTCCCCCTGTCTCGTACGGACATTTCAGAAACTGTTTTTGGTGCAGTTCTGTCTCAGCAATAAATGTAACGACTTTGCTCTGCCCCACACAAGGCTTGAACCCGTGATCCTCTGAACTCAGTGATGACTATAACCCATGAATCATCGTTACCCAGAAAAAGTGTGGCTCTTGCTGAGCAAGGGAAACAACTACTTCAAGGTATAGGTGACGGAACTGATTGAAATGCTATCAGCGTTGACCACAGAGCTAACTAAATAGCTATTTCATACTCGTTACATAAAGGCTACATAGCAAATTTGTTGGAGAAAACCTGTCGTTATTCATGGACAGGTTTTCTCGCTGCACCACTGAAATGACAGGTGGGTTCTGGGGTCTTCTTGACATCTCAAAGCTCCTTCCGTCATAGATTTTTAAAGTGCCCCACTAATATTTGTATCTGGTGATCAGATTTGGTATCAGAAAATTGGTTTTACAGAAATTATAAGTTTACCGCATTGCTTATATTCATTCAAAACCTCAAAATCCGAAAGACCTCAGCATTTTGTGGAAGTGATCAATATTTTAATCTTAGTTGTGAGTTAGGCCAAAATAATGAACCAGTGACCTATGATAGGTAGGGTCTGGAGTCTTTCATGACCATGTCACCTTACCAGGATGAACTGTTGGCATGCACTGTAATTGTTCTCCTGGTCAGATCACATGTTGAGAAGACACTGCTGGCCCTAAGGATGTGTCGTGTCAGGGTCAAAGGTCACAGACAGTCTGAAACGTCATGGTGTATGTTGTGAATAAGAAACTGTGGTCAAATAGTTTGTCTTAATCGTGGATGCGGTGTTGTTTGGCTATGATCAAGCAAACATTTATTCCTGTCCTGAGAAATCCTCCTTCTGCCACTTGATGAAGCTCTTTAATAACGCTCCATTAATACGTTGCATGGCAGTGTGATATAAATTCACTAGCTGTTAATTACATATGCCCCTGAATAATTCACAGTCCAAAAATAAATTAATAATAAATAATCACATTTGCCACCCGCCGAAGTTGCATTCAATATGATATAGCGAGGAGTTGGGGACTTCCCCTTATTCAGACGGCGTCGTCTTTGTGTGTTTGCGCCTCCCACGGAAAATACAATAAATTGTGATGAGGGTAATCATTCCGCTCTCTCACCATATGAGACGCATCAGGCCATCAAGCCGCTAACCAATTCGCCTTTCCGATATTATGCAGCTACAATGTGACATCATATCAATATTTAAAATCTTTCTTATGCATGTATTCCGCCTTGTCCAACTTCATTAAGGCCATTTCTCATCCCTCGGGCTGGGACACATTCCCACTGGAATGCCCGGATAGGATAAAAGTCTGGGAAGGGATGCCACCGCGCCGCTCGGAATAACGTCTGGGAAAAATGGATCAGCTGTACTTTATGCAGTGCCTGCTATTATCTTTGTGCATTACAGACAGAAGCATGCGCTTGCACACCTAAAGTGTAGATAGGAGTTAGCTGAACAGTCGTGCACACACATACTGGACGTCCTTGTGACACATGCGCACACATCCATATGGCCCCACAACACACGAACATCCAAGCCATGAGAGAACGCATGCTCATGGACGAAGACATGTCCATCCACACACAAACACATATCCAGGAGTGTCTATTTGTTATTGACAATGTACATCGAAGTCAGGATTACAACTTAACCCAGTCGTTTCCTTCTCCCTGCTGAATGTCTCCATGACACTGTTCAGCATTTAAACACATTTTCACCTCCCAGGAACCATCTCTCTCTCTCTCTCTCTCTCTCTTTCTCTCGTTCTCTCTCTCTCTCTCTCTTTGTCTCTCTCTGTCTCTCACTCTCCGAATTAAACCTGGCTGTAAAATGCCTGAATTCTGTCTTTCTGTGATTTCATTAAATTTCCTGTTTAATTCCTCCGTGGTTGTTCTTTGTGCCTCTCCTAAAAGACACCCGGTGTAGAAGCGCCCATGGGAGAGGAGCAGGAGAGACAATGGGCTGGCTGAGTGGCGCCCTTGGCCTGCAGGCAGGACTCGGATCCATTAGAAAACCCAAAAAGGTACTGCAGTGAAACAAAAAGCCTCTGGTCTACAGTTGATTGGCAAACAAAGTAGTCCTCCGCAGGCACTTAGAAATTCAATTGCATTTTACCAATCACCTACATTATTCTGGCGGACTAACGGCTTCGTATTAAATCCACCACAGCCTATTAGGGTGCTAATTGAGATGAAGCCCGGGTTTGTCAAGTCAATTATAAGCAATAGTTTAAAATGGCTGGTGATGGCCTTTGAGGAAAGATAAACTGTAAGGGGGTATTTTAGTCTTAAAATGGCATGACACAGGTAATAATAGGTAAAGAATTATCGCTATAGCACATCGGCTGAGATGGTATGATATCATGGTCGTTTTTTTCCTTCTTCTTTCTTTTTAATACTACCTTCTATTCTCTTTTGAGTCACGGTTTAGAAAGAGGACATTTTGAGGAGTTAATTTGAAAGGCATTAGGTGACGATACATCAGCTTGTAATTAACACCACGTACAAATGAGAGCCTGATTGGGATCTGGGCAGCCATGACACATGGAGTGTCTATCAACGTTTACATTCCTGAAGTACTTTACACTACTGCTAAAAAAGAGGGGATAGTTGAGTCAAGTTAATTGAACTTCTTCTGCTTTAATGTATTTTTACAGTTTATACAAATAACAAGAGCAAAAAGAGCAGGGTATCACATCAACTAGGCTTGCTTTGAAATTAACCTTATAATGGGTAGAAAAGTGCCCATAGTTTTTTCTAGTTCACATCTGGTTGTGGAGTCAGTAGAACAAGACGCAATGTCACATGTTAAAAGTGGGGGGGCTGAGGAAACAATTGAGGGATGAAGGCAAAGAAAGAGGAGGAAATGATACCCCGTTTGAAACCGAGTAAATCTGTCACAATGCCACTAAGAGGAGAGTCAGCATAGCTGCCAACCGTGTTTTGTTTAGGATTTTGTTTCTCTACTTCTTCTTTCGCCGTCTTTCTTTCTTGATGATAAGATTCTCTTCCTGAAATGTATAAATAACATTCCCACCTGGACCTCATTCACCACCCAAAGGCATTTATCTGTGAGTCTTCACACACATTTGCATCAGAATTACCTCTGGAGGAACTGATGTTAAACTCTCAAACCACTGATTCCTTGGATCACTTAAGCCCAGAGCTTATCTGGGTTATTATAATTTTTGAAGGATTTATAAAATCATATTTCGGAGAACGTTGAACCATGGAACGGCGTCGCCGACCATTCCCTGGGTGTTATTTTCCAAGACACACACCCTTGTTTACCTGTTTGGCGGCTTGGTATTGTGGAATGCAGCACGTATCTGCTTGCAAATCCGCTTTGGCTCCACTGCACACAGGATACAGAGATATTTCCATAAATTGCCTCACCTCAAATAAGCCTGAGTGAAAAAGTTGTTTTATTTATTTATTAAAAAGTTGATCAATAATCCAACTCTAATTTGGATGCTGACTAAACACAAAATGTGGGCTACTTGGGATGTCTTTCAATATTTCAGATGTCAATGTATGTATTCTACGAATTAATCGATGTTAAAACGTAAGTCAGAATTGTTTTCGAATGTATTTTAAGTTGTACAAAACGTTAAAGTTTGTTTAACACATGAGTTATAGTATCTTAACATAATAAGACAAGCGTCTATGCATAGTAACAATTTGTACTTGGGTGGTGAGATTCTTCCTCATAGGGGCACCAATTATATATGGTAGATGATCTGCTAAGTTATTACTGGCAAAATATGCTTTATAATAATAATACAGAATAATCCACTTTTATAGGAATAGAAAGCACCAGTGACACATTAACATAAGAAGGCAGGTTTAATCCATGCAGTGAGGGAGGAGAACTATCTGCCACCCTAGATTCAGGTTTACTGTCATAAAATAGAACTTGGAGCAGATAAGCGTGATGCCTGGATGTAATGTACTTTGCATGTTGAGAGCAAGGTGCATGTAAAGCTACACACCTAACACAGCCAACTGGCTCCTTGATTTCCTCTGTGTAATTACAGGTATAGGACAGTATGTGTTCACGAAATGTGTAGACTGCTAATATTTCAAAACCACTGAGAAATTTCATTGATTATTGTTCTCAATGTGAAAGACGGTCTGTTGTGAACTGTTCATTTAAACTGTTCCATTTAAACTTGAATTCAATATATTAAACAATCTGATTGAAAGCTGTCTTTTCCTGAAGCACACTGTCCTTGTTGGATGTCGTGTCACATCTCTTTCGTCTTCTTCTGTTTGTTAGACTTGGATTGTCGATTTCACTTTTGGACATTTATCTTTTCAGCGTGGGCAATTCAAAACACTGCATTTTATGCAAAACACACTAAAACCAAGCATTTTCTTTATGGTTACAATTTCACCACTCTGAAAGGCCAGGGAGAGTTGCCCTGGAGGGCCCCCGCCTCCCTACCATTTGTGCTCTCGCGTAACGTCCGGATGACAAGTTTCTTTAATATGCATGGAGAGGAATGTGGAAAGATATTGCGGGTGGTGGAGGTGGGGACATTGGGAGGACTGTCCTCAGAGGTTGACATTGTACATGCATTGCCATAGGAATTAATCAACTGACAATTTGTACCCACATAAAGATGTCAGTTCTTTGGCAACCACTGGCGGTGTTCCAAGTTCCATTGTTACGTGGTAGGCACGACAAAAAGAAACACACGACATCAGCAGCCAAACATTAGGATATATTGTCTGTGTTTATCTTTGTTAATAATATGGGGGCATTAACACACCGCAGATATTGCCGTGACTTGGGACTACTGCACCCCTCTGTAGTCCAGAGTGGGTTTGGTCCTTATAATATGGATGCCAAAGTTTTATTTGTTAAAATTCCCTCTGAAACGTTAAACGGTTGGCTAAAGAAAAAGCTGTCATTCTTTTGCCATAAGATTGTGGTTAACTTCTAACTTGAACAAATCCCCCACCACTCTTCCTTTACTAAGTCACTACGTCACATACTGTAGATCAAGTTGTTCCAGTTATACAGATTATAATGCTGACAGACCAACATCTGTACAGCTATTGCTATAAATGCTACATACACGGTGCCCTATTGGCTAGCCAGCGGCTCATTTCACACATTAGCCTTCATGGGGGGGCTTCCTCATTTTAACAGCACAGGCTTATCTGTCACTGGGGCTAGCTATCTAACTTTACTGACATTACAATGGAGGGAAGCCCATGCAGTTACGTTGGTCTGACTCCCCCACCGAGCTACCAGCCACCACAGAGCTCAATCTCTGTCCCCCTGTTCTCCTTCCCCATCTCCTCCCTCTCCTCTTCTCCTCTCCCATACAATTAAAAATGCATCAGGCACAGGGGGGTGGATTAGATGCACGATCCCTGGCTCTACTGATCCGGAGTGTGAAGCTGTCACGGAAGGATTGGAGGGAGAGAAAGAGAGACAGGAGCGGACGGCCAGGGAGGTAGGTGGGACCCCTCTAGCATAGGAACATCGGAGACACACACGACACACCATCTCCACCCCCCAGTCCTCCCACTCTGGACTCCTCCCCTCCCCTGCCGTCTGACGAATCACTCCCTCCGTTCCTTTTTATTTATCATTCGTCTCCCTGGTCTCATCCCTCACCTGTCCACTGTGTTGAGTAGCCTTTCATCCTCTCTCCCTCCCCCGTCCCTCCCTCTCTTTTGCCGACTCCTACTATCACCGCTAGCTTTTACTTGGCCTGCCACCCGTGCATTCGAGCCCAATCCATCTTAAATGCACTCTTCTCTCCAGGCCACTGTTACCTGAGGCCTGGCTACCTCTTTTCAAAATAAAGTATAATTGGATCACTTTAGATTGAATACTTTTATTGAATGTGTATTAGGCTCGGTGTTTCTGTACGAAGTGGATTTGCCATATTATGAGTGCAAGAAAAAAAGAGTGAAAAAAAGAATGTCAGAAACACATTGAAGAAAAAAGGTGTGTGGTGGAGAGCTTTCCAGGAAACGGATTCAGGGGGTGCATTAATACCCTTTCAACATAGTGGAGAGAGACTACAGTAGCAAACTCAAGGTTTGATGCCGAAAATGATACATCAGCTCCTAAGATTCAATGGCATATCCCATGAACACGTTAATACTGCAGAACAATACAAATATATTTAAAGAGAGATAGCAACCTACTTTCTTAAACAAATGACCAATGTCAGTATTTCTGCGCATTTCCGTGTGGTACAAAATATCAATCCGGAATTTGATATGATATCTCACAGAATCGGCTAATTGGCTATTTTGATAACTTAACACAATAGCTCACAACAGCCAATTAGCCACAGCATACATGTAAATATTTTACACTTGCCTACAACATGCACATCAGTTATCATCTTGACAATGACCAGCCACCCTGCTTCACCTCCTCACAGCAAGCTTTTCACACCGCTCACCTAATCAATGGGTTCTCACCTCAATGACTGTAGGCCTTGCTTCTCCACCTGTCACCTTCTGTTACGTCTGATGAGATAGAAACCCCACCGCTATGCCCTGCATTGAAACCCTTTTCCCTACAAAGTGAACTACTTTTGACCATAGATCTACAGCCCTGGTTTTAAGTAGTGCAATAAATTGAGAAATGGTGTCCATTTGGGACACAGTTATTCTCCTCAGGGCTCACCGTTTTCACCTTCACCAAGTGGACCTCTCAGAGTAGCTGTCAGGGCAAGATATGTTGTTATGTATCAAAGTTTATTACTTTTATTCATTCTTCTGTATGTTTAGGAAGCTATATGCTAATTTAAATAATGCTGAAAATAGAAATGAATGTGCATTCGAGAGTTGAAAGAAGTGGGTGGATCAAAAGTACTGGTGGGAGAATTATGAGTAGTCTGTTTGCGTAAGATGTTTCCTGTTTTCTTGTAACTTTTTATCTAAACTCACAGGTTAGAATGAAGTGGTAGGTTAGGATAATTAATGTGGTAGGTTAGGAGAATTAATGTAGTAGGTTAGGAGAATTAATGTTGGAGGTTAGGATAATTAATGTGGTAGGTCTTAATATTTGTCCTAAACATCCACTTAGAGTGTAGGTTAGAGCAACAGGTTTGAAGCAAGATTCACATCAAGTTCAACCATAAACACATTCCCAGGAATTCATTTAGGATTAGTAAATAACACATACCCTATGGTACCCTATGGAAGTAGGTAGCTACAATAGTCATACTAATCACAACATTTTTTGACAATCCCATTGAAACACAGCTTGATTCAACTCTTCCCACAATTGTTTTGACCTGAACAGGACATTCGGTCCTTTTCGCAATTATTACTGTATATTATGACTTATACATTATTTGGAAAGTTTCAGTGTCCGTCTGTAAGGTCTACACAAGCCATACTGTCAAGGAACTAAAAAAAGCAATTAAAAATGTTTGCACTGATTACTGTAAGTTGTTCTAGATAAGAGTGTCTGCTAAATGACATAAATACAAACATTCTGTTTAAAAGCAACTGTTTGCTAAGTTTACATATAGGTTAGATTTTATAATAAAAGTCCAGGTTAAGTTTAGGGTTGAGGTAAGGTTTGAGGTTAGGGATAGTTGACTGTTGAAATGTTGCTGAGAGTCTGTAGATACACATGAACACAGTTAAAAGACGTTATAGTATGTATAATGTAGTAAGAAAGAGGTCAGTATGTTCCATTGAACATCCTCCAATATGGAATTTAGAGAACAGTCATTTAGAATGCCTTAAGCTATAATTGTTTATTGGTTGACTCAACACATTTGAATGTTAGCTTGCAAATTAGATGGCTACCAATATATTACCAGTAGTTAACTTATTGGCAAAAACAAATGTAAACTACATAACTCGCTACAAAGCAAGCTAGAGAGCCAGACGCTTCCATTAGCCAATTAGCTAACTAACATTAGCTAACCAAACTGTGGATATTCATTGCAAACGCATTACATTATAAACAGTGTAAACAATATTAACTTTTCAATATCAATTTGAATTAGTTATCTACATGGACAATAACATGTCTTCTCATTCTGCAATATATAGTGACTACTTCAAAATGTATTAAAAATATCTTACTGGAATTGAACAAATGTTAACTATAGTTCTTATTATTTTCTCAATAGTACATATTTCAAGCATGTGAGCATAAAAATGTAATCATGTGTAATCATGCACTTGAATGATAATCCACCTCCAGAAACACAAACACATCTTAAATTTGATAAAAGTTCTATCAGTAGTTAAAAAATATCATTTTACACTATGATTTATCTTCTATGTGGCCTGTCAGCTTAAGAATGTGCCAGCTGTGCACACAGTGTTGGAGGGATTTTAATCCATTCTTCGTGGCATATGTACTACAGTTTGTTTATGTTGTTTGGACGACACTTGTTAACCACAATAGTACCACAGATTCTCAATGGTATTGAGATCAGTATTTTGACTAGGCCACTGTAGGACATCGTTGCTTGGCTTTTGGCTTGGGATTATTGTCTAGCTGAAAGGTGAATTTCTTCCCAAGCCATATTTTTATTACCAGTAAGCAGGTATTGCTCCACCCATTCTTCCCCAAGTTCCATCTGATGAGAAGTATTCCCACAGTATGATGCTGCCACCACCTAACTTCACTGTAAGAACAGTGTGTCGTGAAGCAAGTGCAGGGTTATGGTTGCGCCATAAATAACTATTTTAAAGACTTTTTTCCATTATGTCTCATCTAACCATGAAAACATCCCACATCATAGCAAGCTTTGTGTCATGCTTTCAGATGGTACGTTTTGAGCAACTGCTTCTTTCTTGCCACCATTCAGTACACGCCAGTGTTATACAGAGCTCTTAATAATTTCTTTCATCTGTGTAAACAGGGAGCTTCAACAGCACAGGGGTTGAATACTAATGCAAGAAACTTGTTTGAGTTTTTTGAATTCTTACAAATATTTCCCAATATTTTTCAGTGTAAGTGATTAAAAACAATATATCAAACAGAACAAAATTTCAATTAACCATTTTTATTTTAATAATATGAAAGAATAGGTCAGGGGTTTGAATACTTTTGCTAGGATATATATGATCTAAGTATATTGTAAAATTATTTATATATATATATATAAAAATACAGTGTACTTATATCATAGGACACCAGGATTTCGGGTGGATTAAATATTCGAATCAGATAACCTTTATAGATTATGGAATATTCAAAATGATTATGGTGAATCATAATTTCCAAGCATTACAATGGAGCATGTTGACAGGGTGTTTGGCTTCTCAAAGTCTTATCTTGAGAATAAAAAATATATAATGACCAAAATATTATTGCAGATCATATTATCAAGTATTCAGCTATTGTGTTCTTGTTCTTTTAAAGAAAAACTTTTGCCTGTCATGTATCTCAATATTTAATTGTGTGTTTGTTTGTTAGTGTATACTGTGTGGGCATGTGTCAACTTCAGTAAAACTGATAAGAGGATGCTTTATGTTATGGTGACTTGAGTTTAAAAAAAAAATGCTATATATATTATTTTTTATTTCTGGCCCTTTATGTCTAACTCACACTATTGCTTTTATTAAAATGCATTTTTTGGAAGACCACTTGAGCAAATACATTTTTTTTGATAAAGGATGATAAATTGCAATAAACGACAGAAAAATGAGCGTTTAACCAGCGATTGGTTAATTTAATAATTTAACAGCCCTACATGAAACTAAGCATCAGTCAGATATTCAAATGAAAAATGCTGAAATAATATTTCAATCTACTGATTTTATTAAAATGTAAGTGCCCTTTCACTTTTATAGAGAACCCCCTCACAGAAAACACCTTGGGCTTAATATATCGTCAGGGTGACAGAATATGCAACCTATGCAAAAAAAGACCCCTGCCACGGATTTCATGATTATGCGTCAAAATGGTGCCACAGTGACTTTTCCCGTCGGTGAGTGGATGAGTGGTGGGGGGGATCTGCCCAGACGGATGCTGCGGCCTAGCTGTCCACCTCATCCCTTCCAACCAGGTCCGGTTCTGCTCATTACACAGGCTGTGCGAAGAAACTGAGAGAGAGACAGAGTAACGGAGGTGTCTCAGGTTCTAAAGCCCGCGCTTTGACATTCACGCTGCGCTTCGAGTCGATCAGGTCCCAGCTCTGATAAATTTGCATCTCTTTGAATGTGACGCTTGAAAAAAAAGAGAAGAGAAAAAAAAAGGGGGGGGGACGGGGGAGGATAGAGGGGAGACGATGGGAGGGGGTAGGAGAAAGGGCCCAGGCACTAGATTACATTTTGCCGTCTAGAAAATGAGAAAAAAGGGCCTCTATCTCCTGGAGTCTACTGGGGAGATCTTTATTCTGATTCTTGTTAGAATTGTTTATCACTGTGACAGAGCAGGCCGAGGTTGAGATAAAGGCAGTGCTCCATCACGGGCTTGACAGTCGTAGGACATGTGCTGGAATGAAAGGAGCCAGGGAAATATTATTAATAGATGCTGACTTGATTTGCCTCGATTGCACGTCAAGACGAGGGGGCCAGGGCTTGATTGCAGCCTATGAAGTTCTGTCCAAAAGGGAAGCTATTTTTCATTAAGTGATAGAAGTCTCCTCTCTTTTTTTTTCGCTCTCTCCTTTTGCGTTGCTTTCCAAGGAGCTGATAACTTATGCAGTTTATTCTAAGCGTGCTGATTTGTGTCAGAGAGAGAGAGAGAGGGGGGAGGGTGGAAGGGAGAGAGAGGGTGAGAGAGAAGTAGATGCAGGGTAAAGGGGAGGGAGGGAAGAAATTTAACTTATCTAGCCTTTCGGAAAATAAACGGCCTAGCTGGTATAATGCTACTTCTGGTAGAAGTGAAGAAGACCCAACCCAGCATACACAATGTGTCTATCATTGTCATCTACATCCAGCACGGCACTGGCAAACGGCACCCACAGCCCCCATTGGGCTCAATGCAAAACACACCCAGCCTCCTCAGACAAATGGATAAAAAAAGAAGTCCATAAAATGTGATTACATGAGAACATGTTTAGAAGGTATAGCCGGAATGGCACGGGCGCATTTTATTTTTAGAGCGTCACATTACTAATGGCTGTACAGGAGTACGGTTTCACATGCCGCCCTCCTTTACGCCCCCGTGCAGCCCGCTGTGCACGTCTTTCCATCACGGTTATGTGTGAAGAATGAAACGAGACTACAGCTTCAGAGGACCCAAAATAAATAATAAATAAATATCAAATGTACTGAGCTGAAAGCAGGTAGCTAATCAGAGAAACACGATGCAGAGACGCGCACACATTGAGGAAATCAGAAGGGCAGGTATGCCTGTTCGCTCTCTCTTCCCTGCGTGCGTGTCAGTGGGCGAGCCGGTGATCAGGAGGCACAGCAGAACGGTGAAGGTAAGGCGATGATACTAACAAAATGAAGAATCGTCTAAGTAGTGTAAGCAGACACGGCGGCTTCACAGTTAGAATGAGAGTGTACCTGTGTGGGGACGGAGAGGAGCCAGTGGAGGTTCAGCTCTGACTGAGGGGGGAGCTGTAGGATGTCTGTCGCCTGTCTGCAAGGTCCTTGGTCTGCCTGCGCTATGCTGAGGTAAACACACCTGTTGTGTGTGTGTGTGTGTGTGTGTGTGTGTGTGTGTGTGTGTGTGTGTGTGGAGGGGAGGGAAGGGGAAGTGAGGCAAAGACAGATGGAGGAAGCCTAAAGCAGGGTGAGTGTCTCCCAGTTTTGAAAACAACTGATCATTACAACCCTCTCCATACTGCCCTGTTTTTCTGCTTCCTCTGGTGTTGTTTTGTCTTCCAGTTAGTCTGTAGTCTACAGTGTTATAAACCTGTCTCTTTATGGAATTAGCCCACCAGTCTTTAATGCATATCTACAGCTGAAAATGTTCTGGCATTTCTGTCAGTCACAAAATATTGTGTTCTGAGGATCTTACTGCTTTGACGATTTGCGTTTCCGCTAAGGAATACCTAGAGTCTAAAGTGTGACTTTTATTTCCAGTTTCAGAATATCATGTCTATTAAGTTTTAAAAACATTCCATGAGAAACATGTAGGTGTTTTTTGCTGTATAATGCATACATCAATAGGGAAGTTCTGGGATTCGCATACATTTATTTTTCGCATACATTTGCGTACAAACATGTTAATAGGAGAGGCACAGTGACTTAGTGAAACCTCACCTTCAGGATTTCAACTTGAAAAAGATATTGCTTTGAAAATTCAACTTTCATAGAAACATTTGATAAAGAAATGTGCACCTGTTTTCTGGTTTTTGCTAGTTATGTCAGCCGTGATGCGGCATCATTATAACTTCAGATATTTTTACCAAGGATATTGACTGACAATGTCAGACAAAAGTGGAAACATCATTTTGCATCTGGTTTAATATTTTCCTTTATAATGAAGGAATTATATGGAATCGTATTATACCGTTTTGTTTTTATTCAACATTTTGTGTCAGTAAATTGTATTCTGATAAATGGAATATATATGCCTGAGATTTGTCCTTATAAAGGATATGTCATATACAAAATAAATGTTTAATAGCCACTTATTAGTCATTTATTTGTCTGCAAAAGAGAGCGAGAGCTGCCAATGTCTATTTCAATCTGAACTAATGCTGTAACTGCTGAAATGTGCCCATTTAGTTAACCCTTGTTAACAGTTTCAAATTAGCTGTTAAATTAATCATATAGTGACAAATCTTTGAGTGCTATTCAAGTGTCACTCTGTAAGTGACTTCTCGTCTTTAATAAGTTCTCAAGATATGTGAGAATGTTATTAATTACACCATTTAATACGCTACCACACCCGCTCTCCAAAGACCTTGACTTATTTCCTTTTGATGTTCCCTTCCGTTGAAGTAGTTGGCTGGTTACATTTCCAGGAACAATGCTTGAATATTCATCAAATCTCTTGTATTTTTAGGCAGATTACTTTTTAACACAACTCATATTCACCAAAATATGGTTTCCCAAATTAACACTGACACAGCTGCATATTTAGTTTTCCATGATGTTCGTGATTTATTTCTCTGTTAACTGTGAGTGTGTCAGTGTGTGAGTGGATGTTTTGTTATACAGAGGATGTCACCCAGTCAATGTAGAATGTGTGTGTATATATATATATATATATGTGTGTGTGTGTGTGTATATATGTGTGTGTGTGTATATATATATATATATATATATATATATATATATATATATAATAGCTAAGGCTTTATAATGAAAAGAAATGTATGCAATAAAATCTGCTCTTGGTTGTGGGTTACCCCTGAAATTTCATACAAGGAATAGTGAAAAACAATTAGCCACATATGATTTCCCCTTGCAAATACAGCTAGGCTTGATGTACAAAACATAAAACAATAAATGTACTGTATCTTTTCATCGAAATGACCAATATTTCCTGAATATTTCACCCCCCGCCCTTGCATATGTTAATTCCTCAAGCACTTTCAAACACCAAAGTTTCAGCAGATTTATTCTAAAACAAAAAAAAGAGAGTTGAGTAAAAACACAACTGTGACATTGTTTACGGTACGCATGTCACTAAGAGGTACACTGTTTTAGGCATCAACAACGTGGGAGTATTTATTACATGTTGACTGAGCGGCTATGGTTCTCAGAGTTTCTGTCTGTCACAGACAGACATACAGAGAGAGAGGCGGACGAGACCAGCAAAAGCTACCCATGTCTGATGAGACCCAGCAGGTTGTAATTGTAGTAGAATTGCATATTGCCACTTTCTCCCCGCAAAGCAGGAGAGTGATGGTAGGAAGCTAGCTCCATTCTTTCAACACGCTCAATTTGTAACACATATCTGTTAGGAGAATCTTTCAAAAAGGGGCGCCATCTGAATTTGAAAATGGCTAAATTGTGTAAAAACTGTTTGTGGTCGCAATGACGGTATTGACAGCTGGGATGTAGTCGACTATAGTCTATTCCCCACTATGATTAGAGCTAGTGTGCTGTGTTCATCTACATATAGTATATGCTATTCAACAACCACTTTCTATTGGTTGCAGAAAGAACACCCACCCACCCCCCCACCCCCCTGCCAGGCACACAAAAACTTAGATAACTTCCAGTTTATCAATAGTAGCCTGTTTCTACCTTGTTGTCTAACAATGGGAGTTGGGACTTTCCCCACAAAATGACATTCAGATAAAGGTGTTGATAACAGGTCGACATTTTCACACACTCATTTCTACACACAAATGATGGGCCAAAATTCGTTATCAGCAAAGTGAAAATAGCCTTTAAAATCTTGTGTAGGCAGTCTTCATGAAGTCCATGTTAGGTGTCAAACAGGCCTTGTGTACTCTACACTATCTTGCCCAAGCTCCATGGTAACATTGAATAATTATTGTTACAGATGGGAGGCTAAAAGCGTCTGGTAAATTGCATACATGTAAATGTATAATGTTGAGAGTGTAAAACAACTCGTAACTGCAGGCATGCTTAAATAACTAACACACACCTGGATATTTAAATGTTGGTAGGTTTAGCAGAGCTGCATAATCTCAAAAGCAGGCAGTTAAATTGCATAGAAAATGTTCTTTGCTGATATAATGTCTAAATCTGGCACAAGATACATACAGCAAGTGGATGAAACAGAAAACAACAAACAGAGGAATCTGTCATTTCTGTGAGGAATCAGTAGTGGGCGTGCGAGATTGGCTGAATGGAGGCTTTGAGCCAAAATACGGTCGTACTCGGATGAGGGATCGTCACTTACCTTTGAAAAGCTCTAACAAAATGGAAGGAGCAAAAAAAATAAAAAATGGTGCCGGCTTCTCTAATAACAGGTGGCAAAAGGTCAGCCTTTCGGAAACATATAGCGCAAACTCAAACTGTTACTCAAACCCCCACCTACAGGATCACAAATGTCACCCCTCTTTTTAACACAAATTAGCACTGGTGTGAAAATGATCCTGAGAGCAGAGACCAGCGCTTAGCAGGTTCTCTTTACAGTAAAGGACTTGGGGCTACAACCACACGCACACCTTATGTTTCAGAGACACGAAAGCGACCATATGCGGTTTGACTGTTTGTCGCGGGGCCCGAGAAAGAAAAACCACTCGCTTGTTTTTCAAGTTGTTATCTCTTCACACTACCCAGCTGCCTTTGCTGTGACGACTCTTGTCTCCTCGCATGACACAAACACCTGCTGGCCCTCTCCAAAATAGGCAATTCTCAGACGAGATAACCTCTACCCGTGTTTTTACTCCCAGGCTTCTGGGCTCCGAGAGAATGGAGTCAAGGAAGACTCTTTGGACGTGGTTTGGATGCTACCTCTCATCTCTGTTGTTGCTTGTTTACTCACAATTTATGATTAAATGTTGTTTTTTCGCTCCTCCTCTCCATTTTCTCTGTTCTTTTTCTTCCAAGGCGATGCCTTTGATCCTGGCCATCAGACGTGTTGTGAAAAGCGTCCCTTTTTTCCCCTCCATCATCTTTATACATTGGAATGCAGTGACGGCAGCTTCTTGAGACAAGAGAGTAGACCATCCAGTGCTGTCACCCCCCCCCCCCCCCCCCCCCCCCCCCCCCCCCCCCCACCCCCACACACACACACACCCCTCTATGTCTTTGTATGTATCTGCCAAGGCCCTCAAACACAGAGGAACTCGCAATACATACACAGTGGCCTGTGGCTTTACAATGCATGTTCCAGCCATTATCTTGAGAGAAGGTGAGCATTGTTGTCAAGAGGGCCGACCACTTTGCATGTATGACTGAATGGGGTTTCTGTGAATCCCTGAAGGCCTTTTTTTTCTATTCCACAAAGCGATGATGGTATTTAATGTTCAGTGAATAGGTAAGTGTGTCCAAACTTTTGACTGGTACTGTACATGAAAGCTGAATGTGATCCGTGTGAAGACAGAGGAAGACGTATTCACCGGTTGTTGAACCTACTGCTTTGGCACTTACTAGAAACCTCTAACACTTCAACCACCAAGCCTCCTGGTTCTCAGGCTTGCTATTAACTGATGACCTTTGCTAGTTGTTTCCTGCCCCTGCAAACAGAAAAGAGTAAGGAGGTGGCCCAGTGGACTCATGGCCCAGTGGACTTTCTAAGGATGTCCTCAGTTTGCTGGTTGAATAGAAAGACATCCTGGACAGAGACACTGAGACAGAGCAGCAGAGCCCAGCAGAGAAGCAATGTGTGGTGGAACGGTAACGCTCATAAGACACGAAAAAGGTGTGAAAGAACATGACACAAAATATCTCCTACTGCAGGAACTCACCGACTGCATGTACTCACAGTGTGAAATACCAAACACAGCACTGGTCCTGGCTTTCTTTGTCTTATTCAATTTTAACTCACAATTTATTTTTTGATGGGGCAATCTACAGCTCCTCCACCCGTTTGTGGAGTTATACGTGAATGATATTTACCTGTTTATTCTTGAAGAATATAGCTTCCAAATGCTGCACAAGCTTAGGTTAACTGCCGTGCCCCATCAGATCCTGAAATATAGGGGACATTGCAACGGAGATTGACCACTAGATTATCGCTATCGGATCTCTTGATAAACCGTCAATACATGTTTAACTCGCCAGCGTGAAAGATCTCAGATGCAATCAGCATTGGACACAAATTTACTGTTCCCTAACACAGATGCCATGGTTATCTGTTTAGTCCTTGCAACAATTTTTTTTGAGGTATTGCCCTTTGATTTTATCATCAGAGCAAATTTTTTCCTGCAATTTTACCTGACTAAAGGTGATTTATCTATTTCACAATCATTCCGTACAACGTAAACCAATTATGGCAAAGTTTCTACTATGGTAATGTAGCCTACTCTATACGTTTTATGAATGGAAGTCATGGTGTAGGATTGATTTTTCATTTCAAATATATTTCATCCATTAATTATTGTACTTGTTCTAATAATATATTGTAATTTCTTATCAATATGGGCAAAATAACCATATGAATCTATAGTGTGATTATTTTACTTTTAATCAAATGTTATTGTATTCTAATAAAAGTATTACAATTGTTCGTTTTATTATTATTATTATTATTATCTCTGGTTAGGCTTGTTGTGAAAAGTAAAATATGCAGTGCTTTTGAACAATGTGATGGCACTCCAAAGTAAACATATGGGGCCAGTTTGCAAACACAGTTTAAGCCTAGATAAGGACTAAAAAATCAAGTTCAATAGAAAACTCCATTGAGCTTGTTTTTTTAGTCCTAGACTAGGCTTAATTTGTGTCTGGGAAACTGGCCCATGATGTTAAAGGACTATAAGACGTAACCCTGTCATGTAAAAAGATGACGTTCTAATCTAATTTACAATGTTTGGGCTATGACAATCTATTACTATTATTATTAAATCTGACAGTGTTTTTGACAGTATTTCAATCTAAAGGGATTATGGTTTTAAGTGACTGAAATGAATCAAAAAGTGTTGGTAAGTTCAGATCACCAGGGAGTAAATACTGTTTTATGATCTTTATAGCAAAGAATATCATCACTGATGATGTTCTGTCCTCACATCTCATTAAGCAGCTTTGTTCACTTGGTTCTGTGAGTATGGCACGGCTTATATTTTTATCTTGATTAAGTAACAAGGTCAAAATATATTGCCTCCTAAACCATTCAAAAGTTTGAACCACATATGTAGGAAGAAAACAGAAACAGCTCGGTTTAAACCACGCTCAGTGTCAACTGGAGATTACTGACGTAACTCTGGTTCGGTAAACCAACCATACGTTTCTCTCAATGGCATTTTCAAAAGCAGATGTCCTTACAAGGGGCTCAATGCCTGATATTGGGAAACTAGGACCTATTGTAATTTACTGAAAATAAAAAATAAATGTCTAAATTGGAAAGTCAAAATCATAACAAATGAGACATTGCAAAGATCTTTGTTATTATAATGATATCTAAACTATTTTGTCAGTCTATCACACAGGATGCACTTTAATGTATGTGGTAATTCAATTCAAGGGTTTATATTCAATAGTGTAACTTTATTTTTAGATACAGAAGCAAATAAATGTTTCAGATAATCATTGTATTTAATATTTAATAAGTTTCCAGTAATGTTTTTTTTAATTTCAATTTCCATTTATGTTTTTCATATTTGGTTTTTGTGGTTCCTGATAGGATATTATTGTGAGAAAGTAGTGAACACAAAAATATATATATTTTACACATTCTTGGCACAGTAACGCTGTTAGATCACCTGATCTACTGGTTTTATTCTGAACTTTTTATTGCAACCAAAGTTATTATAACTTTGTAATGTCCTGTTATGAAGCGTGTTAAGAAATCGAGGGTACTGTGACCTTGGTCACAATCCTGCCATTAGGTATACAATGTTTGTAAACAAGATGAATTAAAGCAAATACTTCACAGCCTCAAAACATGTTTCAGGGACTGGGTGGGGAAACGCTTTGTTAATATTTTAACTGCTGATTGAAATGTTATGATTATGCTGAGTATAATGGGCTCAACATTGTCCACTTTACAAACTATTGGTATATTTGAGTAAACCAACACAAATCAGTAACTGATATGATTTTAAACTGACGTCAGATGAGGTCAGATTCAGTTAAATCTCAGGCCAGAATCTAATATCACCTCTTGCCATCAGATTAACTTCAGATGTCCTAATCCATTGTCCATCACTTAAGACCCATTGTATTCATAATGGGATAAACGCTAAACCTAAGATTGGATATATGAATATTGGATGGTATTATGGTCAGATTGGACACCTGCTGATCTTACTGGAGAGGCACATTGACCAGAAAGAGGATTTGGACGTTTTGTGAACCGTTTTGGACCATGATAAGTTGGAAGAGGATCAGGATGAGGAGAACACCGCTTTAGAGCTCTTCGAGGTGATTATGTGTCACTTCCTTGTTCTGCCTTTATCAGTTTTATACAGAGTTGGACTTTCTCTGAGGTGTTGATTACCTCTTTTTGGCACATAGTGCGTCTGTACATCCATTAATAGGGAATCAGTAGGCTGGTTGGTGTTGCATGTAGTGTGGCCTGGTCTGAGCAGCAAGTAACACCCAGGAGGTCATAAAAGACAGTTTAGGGATCTCAATGCATGTAGTGATTTTTAAGTGTGGCGGAAGAAGATAAAAGCTTGTCTCACTCATTCTTCTATCAACCATGTTCTGCTTTTCATCCTTATAACATGTTTTGTCACTGAATTACTGGTAGCAATCATAGATATTATTACAAACAAATGTAACACAATATTATTCATGATTGTAGTAATACAAATAATAACCATTATTATTACTATGACTTAAGACAATACTACTGGCCATAAAACATCTGGATGTATCAAAGCACTTCAGGATCTTCAATTCATATTCTCCTGTCAGTTCCTCTGTTTGACCACATGAGGAGCCCTACTCAATGAAAGTTTTCTGTGCCGGCACACCGACAGTATACACGTGGAAATGTATCACAGCCATATGGGGCACCTTAGCTTAGTGACAAAGCATTGCTTGGTTTTAAGTACTTAAGTGCTTATGAATTGCTTTTACATGATTTTGAAGTTAGTGTTCACGTTTCATACCGTGACATATTTTACTTCATATTTTAAACATACTGATTCTTGTAGTATGACAGGTGAAGCTGTTGTATGGGCCATGTGGTCACTTATTAGAACATTTTTAGATTTTCCATTATTGGTCTGTACTGTATCCATCCTTTTTTGCAAACAATTTCAATTGAAAACAAGTCAATTTTAATAATGTATACTATGTGAAATCTATATATCTCTCCTAATATCAGTACAACACACATTGGCTAATGTTTTATTCCTTTTTATAGCCATTTTAATAGAGGAACTGGTTGTGATTGGTTCATCTATGGATGCTAAACGGGAGAGTAGGCTGGTGATCAGAGAGGGCAGGGTGATCAGAGGTCAGTTACTGTATATAGTGATCAATACTCTATTGATTAACAATTACAGGTGGAGGTGTACATATTAGGGGCAGAGAGTGTTGCTTTTACCCCCAGACTTAATAGTTTCAATAGTTTCATTAGACATATTGTCTATCACGACCCCTCTCACACTCTTCCTCCCCTTTCCTCATCCTCCTCTTCACTGTTCGCCACCCTCCACAGATATGGAGAAAATAAAGGCAAAAACAAAAAAAAAAAGGCAAAAACAATCCTGTCTTGGGATAAACACAACAATTCATCCATTCAAGCATTAAATGACAGTTTAGATAAAATGCTCCTTGTCATAAAAGGAAGAATATAAAGGTTTTCTTGGTGTTTTCTCTGGATTCCTACTGACAAAAGAGGGCAGTATGATGACACTGACAAAGTGGACGAACTTTTACTCTCTCGCTCCCACGTCAGTCACCATGTGTGTGTTTGTGAGCATGTGGTTGCTTGTGCATATATAGATATACACACACATATGTTTATATATATATATATATATATATATATATATATATATATATATATATATGTACAGTACCAGTCAAAAGTCAATCAAGTGAATGAGTTAGTGTGCCCATAATTTGGACTGGTACTGTATGTGTAGTGTGTGTGTCTGTGTACTTTGACTGCCAGTCTCAGGAACACACACACATTAAGAAAAAATAAAGCGACTGAATGAAGCCTGAGTATATGGGGGGGGGGGCCTCATCACTTCTGAGTGGCTGACGTATAGCATGGAGAACTGATGCAGAGAACATATTTCCTCTTTTCAAATCTGCTTCCAATCAAAAACATTTTAAGTATATGTTTTAGTATGGAAAAGGGCAGGACTTTTTTTTCTTCATGTGCTCAATTAAACGCTTTTCATCCTGCCCTTTACCTCCAAATATATAAAAGAGGCGTTTTCCCCTCATGTCTTGCCAACAGGTGTAAATGCATTGTCTAGACTCAAGACTGCAAAACGTCTCCATGTAGTAGTAACGTTACATCCATTTAAAACAACCCATCGCCAATACAGGAGGACATGTGTGGACTTAACTAACGACTGATCACTGCATACGTTGACTCATGGAATTTCTGGACAGGTTTGTCACATTATCTACTGACACCCTGGTTTTGACTTCAACAAATATTGTAGAAGCTAAAGCCCCACAGGAAAGCCATGTTGCTAATGATAGTTTGCCGAAACAATCAGAGCAGAATACACATTGGCCCACCTCTTGTCTAGAGAAACGCCAGTCCTAAATATGATGGCATGGCTTTGTGCGAGCTGGAACCGGCAGCCGACACAGAAAGCCAAGTGGGCCCGGGTACTGCCAAGCATTCTTCAGATTTCATTAGGTAATAGCTCATTCACAAATGGTGTGATTACCATGCCCAGGACAGGACTGCTGCAACCATTAGGACTCGATCTGGCAAGAGCCACACACACACACGCACACACACAACACGGACACGCGGTCCCACCAGGTGGAGCGATGGTGCTTTTCCTGGGGGTTCCACTTCTAATTTGGCTAAAACCTCCCCTGGGCCTCAGGGGGTCTTGGTTGTCTTGTTCACCCTCGGATGAGCACCCTCTGCTGGGGGGAAACACTGCGCTCTCCCCCCTCTTCCTTGTCTCTCCACTGGTCGTGTGCGGACACACACAGCTGGGCTCTTTTTTTTTCCTATTTGGGGGGTGTGGGGAGTGTGTGTGTGTGTCTGTCTGTGTGTGTCCACGTGTGTGGATGTGGGTGTGCGTGTGTGTTTGTGTCTGTCTGTCTATTTGTGGATGTGTGTGTGTATCTGTGTGTGTGTTGAACTCATATTGTGAACATGTTGACAGTACAAGGGCTTTGTGTTAAAGAACCTAAAAGAGGAGCCTAGATTAGTAAATTCAGCTTGTTACCTGTCATCTTTTTCTTACACAGGGGAGTTTTACACAGGGGAAGTTAATGAAATTTGTTATACAAATGTCCCAAAACTAATTTGACTGCTACGTTATATCGGCTAAATCATCTCAACTATTATTTTACGCTGCCCTTAATGGAACTGCTTTACCACACTTTTTACTCAGTTTACTATTCTCTCTTCAAGTCTTCCAAACCTGTCTTTTCTGCAGTTGTTGTTTAACCTGCACGCTAATACCAATCAACGAGCATATCCAGCATATCAAAAGCTAAACTCCAAGTTTTATATGTTCTACAGCCTTTTGACCAGGATCTGGTCCGAATTTAAATAGGTGGTTAAAAGGTAATATCCCATCAAATTTGAAGGAGGGTTTGGGGGGGGGGCTGAATAAAAATTCATTGACCAGGAATTTGTTTTACCATTTTAAATGGTATTCAGTGCCGAAGCCCTTTAGATCCCTGGGGGGGGGGGAGCCTGCAGTAATACATCATATCGCTCTTAAAATAGCTATTAACCACAGAGCGAGAGAGAGGGGAAATTAAGCAATGTTCACGGAGTTGTTCTGATACAATAACTCACCATTAACCCCAGCTCTAAAAGGCTCCTTGTCTCCCAGATATGTGTGTCTTTAATTGAATCACATATTCCCTCTGCGAACGAACACACCGACCGAGTCGGGAAGAAAAGAAGAGAGAATGAATGTCAACCTCAACCGGAAGCAAGGGATTAGAGAGAAGCTAACTTTCCTCCCCGCGTTTACCTCCCCCCTCCACCCCTCCCTGTTCCTTTCCTTTATGGCGGTTACTTACTCTAAATGTTAGTTTCTTTAGCTCCACATTCAGGGGGGAAAGGATTGCAGATATATTGCGTAATCCTTCTTAAAGTTAAGAGCATTCGAAACTGATTCACAAACTATATGTACATTGTGTATCTTCAATTAAGAGGCTTGCCAGATAAGCATGGTAATCAGAACAGGCTAGGAAAATTGGATATGTGAAGCTAATCTGGAGTTATAAAGTGGGTTGAAGCCAGGGAAAGAATTAAGATTATGATTTAATACATAGCTGTGGTATCCATTACTGCAACTCTTTCTCACTGAGGACGTACAACAGTGGGTCACTGCCATGTACAAAAAGGTTGCCCATACAGTACAGGACAAAACCAACACGTTTAGCTGAAGTGTTTGATTTGTTTACGACATTTATCTAAACATTTCATTGAAATCATATCCACTTTTCTAAATTAACATATGTATGCAAATTAGGGTTTAATTAATTGCTAAAATTATATTTTGATTAAATACTCAAAACGTCATGATTCTAATCTTAAGAAAACTTTTAATTAATTTTGCCAGTTAAACCTCATCAACATTTT
This sequence comes from Esox masquinongy, assembly GCA_016801175.1. NCBI lineage: Eukaryota > Metazoa > Chordata > Actinopteri > Esociformes > Esocidae > Esox > Esox masquinongy. Next base: position 23,542 of record JACXGI010005201.1, on the reverse strand, counting down.
CAATGGAGACTAATTAGAATCTAGCCTCTCCCTATAATTTAAAATGGGAAAATCAAAAATCAACCATTGTTATCACATTTGTAATGCAACCAGAGAGGGAGATAGAGCTGCGATAAATTAGCAGGGTCCTGATTTTCAAATGCAAGTAAAATAATGGTACTAATTGGCAGATATTCTAATATTGATTAAATTAGGGTGCACAGCACTCTTTTCATTATGGCACCGTGATACCATAATTCTGATCATCCTCTCTATGTATCTATCTGTGTTAGTCGGGATTAAGAAATTAAATACGCTTTGTGCAAGTTTCTAAACTAACGCCGGCAGAAATGGCAAATACAAATCATGGCTGTATTTTGTTCACAAAGTGGAGCCGAGGAGCCTCTCCTTTTCCTCTCCCCTTCTGTCTTCATCCCTCCTCTCTTCTCCTCTCTGTCACAGGCTCAACAGTGTTTACCGAAGGACGTGTTTATGTGGGATGTCACGGATAATGATGTATTCATCCTTCTTACGAAACGGTGCGAGGAACTCAACGTGCATTGTTCTCAATTATGTGGAGAGGGAAAGCTGATAATGAAAGCTAACGTGAAGTACCTGCATGGATTGAGCTGTGTGGGTGTATGCATGCGTTAGTGTACACACACACGCATTTACGCATGCATGTGTGAGTTTGTGTGTGTGTGTCTGTGTGTGAGTGTGTGTGTGTCCGTCTGTCCACGATAGCGTGCATGCGATCATGTGTGTGTGTCTGTGAAGAGTGTATGTTCCTACTCTTTCATCAGACCCAGGGAGAGAGAAAGAGAAGCCATCTTGGAGTTTTCCAAGACTGACATTTCAAAGCCTCCAAAACTTTCCGCCTCTCCTGCTCGCCAGCCGTCCACTTAAGAGTACAAGGGGGCTCACGGTGGATAATACCCCCGTGAGGTGCTTGAGGTGAGATAACCAATTACACATGATCACTTTTGACTTTTCTAATCTCCCCGCCGTATCACTGGATTTATCAGCGCGCTACACCTGTGAACCCCGGCCATCTCGTCTCAGCCATGCCCGCCTTTGTAATTCTAATGTTAGCGGCTTGACTCCTCCACTTCAGTCAGTCAGATAAGTACCTGCCCGTCGGTGAGAGGGCAAGAGGGACCGACCTGTACATCCCCCAGAGCCGTGACCTTCTAACAATGATCAAGCCTGACGGGTTAGTTTGCAACAGATGTGATTTCATTGCCACGGACGACGTTTCGTCACCTGGTTGGTCCATGCGATGTTTGTCAGCGGCACGACGTCTACTTTTATTCTTGTCGCCGTGGACATTGACAGACTTGACGACAGCGCTCAGGCCTTTAGGGTAGAAACTGAATGGTTCCACAGCCACCATGGACCATGTTTCTTTCTCTTCCTGCCTCACTATGCTACGATAAGAGTTGGTTGCAGACAATGGTCAACCTGGAGGATTCATTATATAAATATATAAAACATACGTGACACATGTTTACCCAACAGGTTTGTATCCCAACACACCGCACAGATCATAAGAAATGCATAACTGCATACCAAAGACCTACTTAGATCGTTTCAATATCATAGTTTGTGTTTTCAACCACACAGTCAAATTAGCATACGTCAACCACGACAAACATAAAATCCCTCCCTCTCTATTCTGCAGCTGGTATGACGATCTTATTAGATTCTACGTTACACTGATGCACTTAAGTAGGCTAATCGGATAAAGCTTTTGTGACGAATTTGAAGTCTCTACCTTGTAGTTCCCCCCGGACCGCAAAGGATTTTGGTTCTATACTTCCTGGTTGAGCGAGCAGCTTTATGGAAGGGTGGCGGAAGTGCTTTGGAGGGCACATATTTTGACACAAAATGTCCCGAGTCCCCTAGGAGCTGTTGTGATGGAGGAGGAACTTAAACAGAAATTGGATATCATGAATTTGGGGAAAACAACAGGGTAAAAAAAGGATGAAATCGTGACAAGCACCAAGAAAAGGTAACCCATTAGGTTCTAGATTGAGGAACGAGTTCTCGGAACGAGCTTTCCTGAATAACTGGGTCTGCTGGGAGCATAGGCTTATGTGACCACATTTTATCGAACATCTCAGGTGAATGATGATCCACAAGCTACAGCACATCAGTTTCAGAAGTAGAAATACAACCTGCCACTGTGCCTTTCTAGACAGGCTACGCTGAAGAGGGTGGCCCACCGCTGGTCCGAATGGAGTGAAACATGCAAATAGCAGTTTTTATTTTCACCTTTTTTCAATAAATTTTCAACTGAACTCACTTCAGAAATCATGAAATTATTAATTTCGTTGTGATGTTGTTGGCTTGTCTAATTTGGATAATTGTTATGTCCCTGAAGAAGACCAATAGGGGAGGCTTGTTTTAGCTGCATGTCGCATGTCTGCCATTTTCTTTCACACACATTGACACACTTGGTCTCTATAATTCCTATCAACTATTTCTCTATGTTTTTGTGAATTCATGTGGAAAATGGGCGTAGATTACACTAATTGTATGTATGTTATTATTGCTAGATAATCTATTTCAGATATAGCAGTTATCTACCTACCACTATTGTCACTGTGCATATAGGGTAGATTGGACAGTTGACTGATGGGCTAAATTTACCTGTGGTGTAGTAAGCGCGTCGTAAAGTGTAAACCCTGACTAATTCTCTGATATTATTATTACAAATGGTACATTTCAATTTTGTTGTGACTTAACACTGACACTCAAACTCAATTGTTCAAGGGTAATATTGGTTTTCTTTTGGGAACTTTTGCTTTGGCCTTGTGCTACTGTAGGTGTCATTGTCCTGCTGAAAGGTGATTATCCACCCAAACCTTTTTTTGTGGACTGAAGCAGGTCCTCTTGCAGTGTTTCCCTGTGTTTTGCTCCATCCATTCTCCTTTCGTTTTCAACACAAAGCCCAGCTCCTTCAGATGAGAAGCATCCCCACAGTGTGATGCTGCTATCACCATAGTTTACAGTGGGTATGGTTGTTGAGGAATAGGAAATGATGTAGAGATGAGCAACACATGTCTTGTCTTGATCTTAGTCTTGGTCTCATCTGAACACAAAGGCTTTTCTCACATCATAGCTAGGTCACTCATGCTTTCAGATGAAACTTTTTGAGTAACAGCTTCTTTCTCGCCACCCTCCAGTACAGGCCTGGTTTGTACAGAGCTCTTAATGTTGCTGACCCGTCATGTTGTCAACCATGAGAGGACTAAATGTTGAACTGTCACTAACTTGATACTTGTAAACACAACAGAAGACCTAATAACGTAGCATTCTGGTTGCAGCTCCTCATGAGTCCTGTTTCTGCAGCTCTGCATCTAACTACCCTACTGTAGGTCTTTGTTTACTCTTGCGGCATGCTGAGCCAATCTCACTTGGCTGAAATAAGACTTTTCTAAGTCACACTGCATGCAGCCTGATCTGCCATTCTGCTGAGTTCATCTAAAACATATTTATCGATCTCAACTTGTAACTTCAGCCGTCAATCATCAGCTTGTGGTTTAGTGAGATCAGCAAAGTCACTTGATTTGCAAAGGGAGAGTCTTGGCAAGACGGAAAGAAAACAGGACTGATGTTTTTCCTGAACTCTTAATCACTTTTTCATTAATAGCAGTCTCTGTCTCACTTTTTCTCTCTCCCTTCCCAATTCCATATGAATGTTGAAATCGTGTGTGTCTATCAATCCTTGTCGTCTGGACTTCTGACTGCTTGTCACACAAGTCACTTGAGTGTGTTGTTGAATGCTCAGTGGCAGAGAGAATTAAACTGACACCGAAATATGAAACTGGCCCAGTTCCTCGAGCCGGCGTGGATTCATGCCAACCTTTAGGAAATGTCAAGTGGCTAATGCAAATGAGGGATACTTCTCATCTTTAAGCTTCAACTGCGCTTTAGGGCATTCTGCACCTCCATCTGAATATCAGAGGTATCTGGAAGGGCACTGCATTCACCTGGGAGCTTCTGGTGTCTTTTACAAGTGATGTTTGTTCCCTTGGAGCAGGAAATTTTTCCGGAATTTACTGAGCGAGATAACGGTCATTCACACGAACAGGACAAACCAGGCCTCAGATCCTTATCACTGGTTTGGTATGTTAATTCACACAATAAGTTTTTTTTGCCCTCGTGCTTATAACAATGTTTTTGGAATATCGACATAACAAACAGTGTAATAAATCATGTACCATACATTACGCTATGTTTAGGCAAGACTTAAGTCTTAATGAAAAATGTTTGTTGTGTAATGACTACTATATATTCACATGGCAATAGGATTTGGCAGTCTACATTGTGACCATGTATCTGAGGAAGTGAAAAAGTATTTCCACTTTAAAAGGAGACATGTTGAGTGTAACTTTCTTGAGACACGTTTCTCCGCACATTATTTTCCCACCATGCACCAGGAAAAGTCTGACCCATCCAGGGATCCGTCAGCCCAGACAGGATAATCTGACGCTTCTCCGATGGCACATTACAGCTCCTCTATATCCATCCTCTCTCTCTCTTCCCCTTCACAAGTCAGAGTGCCCAGATTGCACAAACGAGAGACACTTTGAAAAATAAGCTTCTCGTTTGGGCCAGAGTGGATTCAGATGGTTGGCTGAGGCTCAAAGGCAGTGAAATGGGGTTCGGGTCAGTGTATTTTTTCAGAGGATGGATACGCAGGCACTATGTGGCGCTAGCCACTGATGTTCCTTTCCCCTGTGTGGTGTCCCTCAATCAAATGCCTGGTCATTATGACAGTGAGTCAAGGCTGCCTATCACTGCTCTTTATCTCTCTCTCTCCCTCTGCCTTACTCACCCTTCTCACCCTTCTCTTACTCAATCTCCATCGTTCTCTCTTTCTCTCGATCCTCTTTCTACCCCTTTCTTACTTCTCTTTACTCCCTTTTCCTTCTTTCCCGTCCCTGTCTGTCTGTCCGACTCATTTCTTCCATGTTGGTTTGGATTTGGACAAACCTGCCTCAGCTCCAGTATCGTAGTTTGGAGGCTAACCAACCATGGGAAAATGGGAAGCATCTGTGACTGGGGAATCCCTCCGCTACTACAGCTCAACAGGTTTATAATAGAGCGCATTGTTGTTCTCAATATAGTAAAATGTTCACATTTGTTGTGCAATGATTTAAATGTACATATCTTTTATACTATATTCTCTTGAAAGTGTCTGTGTGTCCTGTGTATTTTTGCACTACGTATCTATGCCTTTCACGTAGCTTCTTGTGTGCTACTAAATACGACTCAGACTGCAACTTAAAATAGCAAATTCAGTCCACCAGTTTGGTGTCATAGGAAGGGTTAAGAGATTCTGGCGGTGGGTTGTAGATTGGCTGGAAGGTTTCTGAAAGTAGACCACATCAGTGCAAATGGTGCATAGCAACACACAGCAACACCTGCATTACAAAAGCTACAGAGCTGCATAACACGCTGTTATGTAACCATTTTCTAAACGGCTTGCACATATTTGTCTATGTTGACGCCTTGAGCCCTATGTTCTATGGTCTGCTTCATCAAATTCCTGATTTACAAAATTGTGCAACTTTACAATAAATAGACAAAATCACGCATGTTTTCATAATCTCAATGGCACGCGACCATAGAGATTATGCATTGAACATATATGAATAATATAAACTGTAGAAGAGGATTGATTAACAATGAAGAGCGTGGTGTTTCTAGTACAAGGAAGCTATTAAAGGTCTGCATACTTCCCCACTAGTTGCGTTGTAATATAACCTGGGACACGTGGTTACATTTACAGACTGTGGCATGTAACATTTGTCTCAGTTTTAATCAAAGGGAGTAAGTGAAAAGCATTGATGGTGTTCCACCAGTCAGACAGTCAGTCAGTAGCTATGGTAGAAAGTTTGAGAGAGGCTCAGTGTGCCTTTTGGTGAGTCTGTGTCTCTCATTTTAGGGGATTTCCTGAATTAGGCGGCTGGTAGCAATATGTGAACATGTATTTGCCAAAGGCGTTCCTTACAACAGTTTGACATGCCATTGCAGTTAAGTTGAAGAGCAATGCCATTCAAAGTACTGTACATGAGAAGTGAGTATATTCACCTTGTCCGGGAGAGTCCAATATTGAAACATACAGATTTGTTTTGAACGCTTCACAATGACCTTATATGTGATATGAACTAAAATTAAGTAATCGAGTTAACACCTATTTTTTTTTTTAGCCCTATCTGCAGTAGTGTCCAGAAGGCAGTTGAAATTTTAAGTAAAGAAATGTTTTTAGGTTGTGAGTGTTTATTTGTATTTGATAATATTGGATATGTATTCTGCAAATAAACTACCCAAATAAATAGCTTTAGTACAACTTTCAGATGCCTAAGATTTTGGCACGGTACTGTACAACTACAACAGGATCCACCAGTCTTCAGAATCTGATTTTACAGGTACGTAGTTTGTGCTAATCTCAAAGCTAGTTTTCGCATAGCTAACTCATTAGTAAAATGCATTGAAGTCAATAACTGCCAGCTCGTTAAAGTTGGTGCTAACTACACTAGCAAGTAACGTTGACTTAGCTATAAATGTAGCTACTTATACAATCATGCACTACACTGTCAAGATTAACATAAGTTTGTGAAAACAGCTTTGATCTGGGAAAAGGCTATGGAAAGTTGTGCCCCGTTTTGCACTGGACATGGATTTACTGCTGTTGGTAACGTCTGTGGCAACGTTTTTTTGACAGTTGACAGTTGCGACTGTTTATGTGTGACATCGAGGTGTTATGCATATTAATGACAATAAAGTTCATGCTTGTGGCATCGACTGAACTCTCTGAAGAGGCAATAAACAGGAAAAAGAATCTGCATTTTCCTATAGTTTTTGGCAGTTGTGGGGGTTCATGTCTTGGTGGGCAATTAAGATGATACTTAACTTACATATCATGTGAACATTACAAAGATTTGATTTTGAGTTTATAGGCATTGTAATTGTTGCCATCCTAAGTCTTTATGGGCTTGTTAGAGCTTACATGAGCTAAAAGTAGAACGCAAAAAATCAGTATTATAGAAAATTACTTTTCAGACTTAGTTGTAAATATGTGTCAAATTAAAACAATGCAACCCTCTGAAATCAGACCCCTTTGCCCAAAATAACAACTTTTTAAAAATTACTTTTATTTGGGGGAAATTAATTTGTAAATTCAATAAATTAAAGAGAAAGGTGTCAAGTTCATTGTAAAAATCCATCCTTTGTTCCATCAACAACGCCAGTAGATATTCAGTTGAGATGTATTTCTATATTGAAATACACAAACTGTGGCTGAACTTATCAAATGTGGTAGTACATTGTAATTGTACTGTGCATGAGCCGTTTGAAGAATATAGTTACTCTACACAATAAAAATAGGGGATGTATCCTTGATCACATGAGGTAGAACCAATCGCCAGATACCTGCTGGTAGGTATCAGTAATATCTACCAGCAGTAAAACTTGCCCACAAATCAACAGCTTAATCTCAGAAAACTTTGTGGCGGTGGTGGGAAAAGACAAACAAAATATACAAATTGTGCAACTAATATATTTGGCAGCTCAGCAGGTTTCTCGTTTAAAACGGCCCTACAGTCATCCTCCTACTCATTTTCGAGGACTGCGAGGCTGACTATGCAAGATGAACATCTTGAACACAACATGTATGTGAACTGGAAATGTGTGAACGTATAGAAATAAAGAGGCCTTCATCCAAGGGTGAAGAATGAACCTGGTCACAGAGACATCACGTGGCAGACTGGTTCCTCCGTTTCCTCCTCCAGACACTATTAACACACATATCCTTCTGCTCACTCTGCAATTCTTTGCTTTCTATCTTTCATAGGCAAACTGCCCCGACCACAATAGTTCTGAGCACACTTGGATAAATAGTACACAGGGACCCTGAGAAATATCTGTGGTTGGTGGCTTGGATGAGGGACGAGAGGTTGGGGGGCTGAAACGAGGTTGGGGGAGAGTCTGGGTGGGGTGAAAGGGGTGAGGCAGGGGAAAGAGGCTTGCTTTTAATCAGAGACATAATGGGTGCCATACGACACCACCACCGACTTTGTTTTTCCCACATTTCAGCCCTGCGAGAGTCTCTGTGTTGGCCAAGGGAAACTGTCCGTAGTCCCCCGCCCACACACCGCTAGTCCCACTACTCCCCCTTAAATACACTTAGATACATCTACATGAACACAAGCTCCTGAGATGGAGAGAGAGCGCGACGGTGATAGAGGCAAAGCGCGAGTGATGGAGAGACAGGAAGTGAGAGAGAGGCAGAGATAAAGAGGCGGAGTCGGAGGGAGGTAGTGAGAGAGAGGGGGAGGAAAAGGAAGGTTGGGAGAGAGAGGGAGGAAGAGAGAGGTACAGACAGAGGGAGGCAGGGAAAGAGGGAGAAAAGGAGAAAGGGAGAGAAATAGAAACTGATACTTTTAACAGGCTCACGTTTTAGCAGGCGTCATGAATGTTTACAGCCGCTGTTTGTTTAAGTCAGATAAAATGCACGTGGGCTGGGATTCAATCACGCGCTAATAGAAATTGTGGCTTTTAAAGGCATTGTTTCTGCACTCACAGCGCGAGGCCCTATTCATAGTTAACTCGGCATACAGAATGTTGGCTCAATTACCTTTAAAAGCCACATTGCCAGTAATCTACCGCCGGCCCATGGTCTGTTCAAACAGTGCCATACACTGCCCAGTCCTCTCAGCCATACTCTGAGACAGCCGTCTCTCCTTACTTTTAATATGTCCTGCATCTCCCTTTTCATCTCTCTATATTGCCACCAGGGGTCTGTCCGTTTATTTAAATACCTTCTCGTTCAATAAAAAGCTAGTTTATTATATAATATAATTTAGAAACCTTCTTCCAATTTGATTGTGCTCTGCGGCTGTTAATTAAGTTAATATATTCCAGTTCATTTCTGATAACAAATTAAAGTGGTTTGCTTCTTTGAAGTACATACTGTAAAGCAATGTGATTAAAGTCTATGTGTACGTTGGTTAACTGAGTGTGGTTGGAGGAGTGGGGGGATATGTAATATCTCGTTTCTATGGGTTCCTGTCATAAACAGTGACACCAGTAAAATAAAGGTCTCTCATATCTCAATATAAAGCTGACAAACTATATAAATGTTGATAAGAAATAATTTAGCCGTTAAGGCATCTGACTGACGATTATGATTTATTTATTATCAGGATCTCCATTAGCTACTGCCAAAAGAAGCAAGTACTCTTCCGGTGGTCAACAAATAGTAGATTACATATATACATTTTAGTTTTTTGTATGTGATAGATACTGTCGATAAACAATGATAGAATATTATTACAATAATTATAATGTCATAAAAATAATGTAAAATGTCTAGCCTCTTCAACATAACCTGTCAAAAGTTAACTATAAAACCTATGAAAAACAAAAATCCTTTTTTGGTAATTGGAGCTTGTGTTCCTACTGTACAATGTACAGTTTAGCTGTGTTAGCTTTATAAAAGGCCTCAATTTTACTGAGTGATGACAGTTGTTTCCTGGTTGTATAAGCCATACTACTGATATTGCGGTGTGGGCTATATTCTTTGTATGCATTTGGCTTTTGTTGACGCTCACTCATAACCAATTTCCAGTTGAAGGCATCATCCTGTGAACAGAAATATTTACAAAACCAAATAATGCAATTGAGTGCCACTCCCTGAGCAAAGTACATTGAAAAGGCGTTGAAAAGATGTTGAAAAGACATGTTTGAACTCATTTTGCTCATGGCAGCGCCCTGAAAATCAGTACTGGTAGTATTGGGTACATGGTCAATCTGGTGATATGGAGATTTCCATTGAGCTTTATTTTTTAGCTCACGACTACACTTCATCTGTTTCCGTGAAATAGGCCCTAGAGGTTAAAGCTGACATCTAGGGTTAGGAGTTGGATTTAGGATAACGTTTAAGGTTTATCTTAGGTTTTTGTTTGTAAGGTTAAGATTAGGTTTGGTAGAAATAAAAATGTGAAGGTGAATAGGTATTTATGCCCCAACTTTTACAGCTAAGTTAGACATGTGTATGTTTTTGTGTATAAATTAATTTGTGAGTAGGATTGGTGTGTGTGGTTGTGTTGCATGTGCACGTGAAAATGTGTGTGTCGATTATAACTGGAATCTGACCATGAATGCTTCCTTCTCACACCTCTCTATCTCTGATAAACAGATTAGGACCTGAGAGGAAGAGAGAGACAGAGTGAGAGAGAGAGAGAGAGAGAGAGAGAGAGAGAGAAGGAGCGAGTGATCACGTCTGCTGGGGCCTTGTGGTTTGTTTGGCTGAGGGGGGTGACCTGCGGGGTGCAAAATGCAGTTATTTTTAGTGGGGTGCAAATGCAGTTATTATCACACAACTAGGCCTCCTCTCCTCTGGGTTTTGGGCCTGGTCTAATTGCGTAATGATTTCTTAGCAGTGCATAATGAGAAGCCCACAGAGAGGCAGAGGGAGCAGCACTGCCTTGGCCTACAACTGAGGTTAACGACCAGAGAGATGGTAGGAAATGATATCATTGACACTTCTGAAGGAAACACAAACACACACACATTTTGTAATGTTATGCAAAGTGTGTACTACGTGGTTCCAGGGAAGGGGTTGGAAAGCAGTTGAGTGCAGAGGATGGTTAGTCAGTTGCTGCCATTTGCTACTGAGACCATATTTCGTCCATTTATAGTGATTTACCTGTAACCATTCACCTTAACACTCTTTGCATATCACTTAAATTTAGTGCATCTACTTCAGGGTTTTATAAGTGTGAATTATGATTTTTCTATGCCATTATCTGCCCACCTACACTAGGTTTTTTAAACTATTTTAAAGACAGGTCAAGTAAATTACAAGGGACTTCACATTTCTTCCAAAAGAAGGAAGTATTGCTTTCTGCATTAAATGGAGATATACCTGACACATCCTAGCCTCAGTGACATATTTTTATGTAAGTAGGACCATTTGCAATTTGTAATCATGGCAAAAAAGTGAAAACACGAGCTCCAAATGACACAGTACCATTCTAGACCAAGAAGGCTTACATGTCCTATAGAGTCCTTATGAAATGTGTCCACGCTGCAGTCAAATGACTTTATAGTGCATTACTTGACCAAGGCCATTTGTGATCACGCACTGTCATGTCCACTCAATACAACCTAAATCATCTAACTTACTGCTGTTTATCAATCTATACGTAGTCTCCTTCAGAGAATGACAATATTCCCACTATTCAATCTGAGATGTTAGTCAACGGTGGGTTTTTGTTTTTCCCCCATTTTCCCCCATGTTCTCTGATACCCAATTTGGGATTGAGGGCCTGCTCGATGAAATTCAATGAATGAAATGTATTTCATAAAGCCCTTTTTACCTCAGCAGTTGTCACAAAGTCCAGGCCGATACCCAGCCTAAAACCCCAAAAGGTATGCAACAACAAGAAATCCATGCACATTGACTTGGAAAAACACCCTAGCAGGGTCGAAACATATGAAGAAACTTGGAGAGGGGCCAGATATCGAGTACATGACCTTTTTGTGCAACAACAATATTTTGCATGCTCACATGACCCGCAGGTGAATATCTACAGAGGGGCTGTGTCCAGAGTCTTTAGGTAGAAATCATATCAGGTCAGCTTTACAAACAGGTGGGCAAGGACAGGGAAGACACCTGAGACACACCTGGGGCATATAGGGATCATTGCTATTACAGTACCTAATCAAGGAAACTGATAGCACAGTCACAATGGTCAACATCCCTCAACATATTGGCACTGAGTCTGGTGAGACATCTGTCCCTTATGAATCCAAGTCCCTGGCAGGGATGAAAAGGTATTACCCCCGAGGTCTGAGCCTGGAGTCGTGTATGTAAGAGTACGAGGGCAGGGAATGAGCGCTATGTTCTGCTGTATCCAGGAAAGACCATGGACCTAGTCACATCTCCTGCTGGGCAGGACCAGCCAGGTCCATGAGTGTGCGTGCACGTACATATATGCAGGTGTACATGTGCACGTTTGCATTGGGCATTCCCATGTGTGTGTGAAAGCAATAGAGTGTGTCTGTAGGTGGTGTTGTGTATTTGTCAGAAAGTACAGTAAGTGGAAGAGATGATGCACACTTACATCTACAGGTGGGTTTTCCTGCATTTGCAGAGTGTTGTTAATTATTTAATATCTTTCTTTAATTTTGTGAATAAATACGTAAAACACTATAAATTCAGCGAGAACGACTACCACGTGGGAATATTTGTATTTAGGTGCGATTAAAACTTGGTTGCGCAAACTGTCACTTAACCAACCAAAGTCAAATCAGGCATCACAGCTATATGTGTATCAAGCAATTCAACGGCAAGGATTCAGTACAACTAGGAAAACCTTGGACCAGAGGAAAATATTACTTAAACACTGAACGGTGGAAAAAGTAGTCCTTTACAACTCCTGTTAATGTGTAGTGTTATGACTGTAAATTGATTCAGATGGCTAGATGGGACACGCAACCCAGTAAGTGTAAGTACACTTATTCAATGAAGTTGCTGTCAGCAGAGTCAGCTAGAAGGAAAAACAACAATTAAATAATGCAACAACAGGATTCCAGTTAATGTTTGCGGAGAAGCAGGGTGACATGGGAGAGTAGGGACGGTTTAACATCAGATGGGCAACAGTATTCTGGATACGTTGCAGGGTTTTGGTGGAACAAGCGTAGAGCTGTAATAACAGTGATTTGCAGTAGTCCAGATGGGAGATTACAATTACATGTGAGGAGAGGTCGTACTCTATGAATGTAGTAGAGCATGAACCCTGAATGGCTGGCAGGGTATTATCCAGGAACATGCAAAGATTTTTTGCAGTCTGGGAGGGGATACCATGGAGTTATTAACCATGATGGAGTGATAATGGATTGGACCGGCCTTACTTGAGAGGAAGAGCAGCTCTATCTTGTCGAGGTTTAACTTGAGGTTGAGGGCGGACATCCAAGCAGAGATGTCTGCCAGGCGTGGATAAATGTGTGTCACCACTTGGGTGTAGGAAGGTTGCCGGCCCAACTCAAGTATGAAATGACCGAGGGGGCATTCAGAATTCCAGACTTCCCTCCAAACTGCTTAATGTTTGACTTTTGGCTTAGATTGAGTGGCTTCAGTATGTACATATTATTTCGTAAAGCTCCTTATCTGTTTATGTTTTTGTGAAACAAGTTTCCTTTTGTGGATCTTTTATGCTATCTGACCTAATCTTTTCTATGACATTGTATTTTAATTTGCATACAGTACATCAAATAATAATTTCTTCACATTATATAATTATGTTCTTAGATTCTTTGACAATTGCTTATGCATCCATTATACATTCATTGATCAAATATTAATTGTTAATTTATTTGATTATATGTTATTATGTGTTATGTCCTAATATACTGCCTTTTTAAACATCACTGACATGGGTAACGTGACAAATAAGATAATTCAAATTAAAATATTCAGAGTAAAAAGTGCAGCAAGGCTTTGGGCTAGTATGTAAGTGAGCAGTGTAGATTAAAACTATTGAAGGCCCTCTGTCAACTGTCCAGTAGATTCACAGTTCAGTTTCAAGTTGGCTAAATATTAATGTAAACAAAGCAGAAAATGTACCAATATGATTCACCCTGCAGCCTTGCCTTGTTGGATATCCAAACATGTTCATGGTCATGATCAGCTACTATCCACAATATTAATGAACAGAGTATTGAATATGGGCAAGGTGGCCTGGACTGCATATCCAGTAGGATTTTCATATCAAACACACATATCATATTAATGTCCAAATCTATTAACTATTCTGGGAAGCCTGAATCTGAGCAGTATGCTTACATCAATGCTTTTACTGCTTATCAGTTGTGATTACAGTCCGCTATATGACTGTATATTAAGTGCATTTGTCTTAAATAAAAGACTGCACTACAGAACAAATGTTTTGCTTTGTATGTATTTATGTTGGTATGCATATGTGTTTAGGTGTTCCCCCTAATTTTAAGAGAAAATGACATATTCTGTAAATTCGGAACACATGAACAAATCCACTTTGACCAGTAGTCTCCACAGTGCAGTTTCAGTTATATTAGAACATTCAGAGAGGGTAAATAAGGCAGTTTCATTATGTTGCAATGACCCATCAACATTTTACACAGGACATGTCATGACTCCATGTTGTCATTTTGCATGATGTGTAGCTAAAAATAACTAAGATAGGTAGTTAGCTTTAATGTGAGAATTGAAAAATAAAACCATCATTCCATTGCATCACTGCAGGATCATTAAGGTATAAAATGACCCAGCTTTTAAGAGTGCCACCAAAATGGCGTCATTGCACTACTGTTGACCAGCGCGCTATATGCACCAATTGGTACGCGTCAAGAGCCGACACAAGTGGCACGTGAGTGCTGTACGACTGAGGACTATGTTATCAGGACCTCAACTCAGAAGCTTGGGGCACTCATAACAGCTGCCTTGACTTAAGAACACATGAAAGACGTTATGCGCTAAAGCAATTGTTTTAATATCGTCTGCTTTGTTTTCATATTAAAATACCACATCATAGAAAGTAGTTCCCCTTATGCGAAAGCATAATTATAGCTAAGTTAAAAGCTTTTCATTTTTATTAGAAATAATGTTCAGTCGTTTTTTAAAAAGGAGTACAGAGCTCGAGCAGGGTTTGATTTAAAATTTAGATTTAGCGAGCTAGTTGTGTTTCCCCTTTCATATACTGTAATTGTATTTCTGGGAAGCTGTTCAAAGCATCATTACGTTCCCTCTTATATACTGAGACTTTTTAATATACTAATTGTTTACCCCCTTGTCTTGGAAAGAAAAGACCAAGCTCCGTATCTCTTTCTTCTAGAGATATCATGCAGCTCTGGTCAAAAGCAATGCAGTGTTTAGCAAGATAGAGGTCAATAAGAACTTTAAAAAAAATCGTATCTAATTCATTGTATACATACTGTACACGCACACAGTCTACTATACTGTCCATTTTCCTTTAACTGTACATTCAAATAACTTCAATTCAAATGGCCCTCGATCACGATCTGTTTGCCCTGATAGGGAACAGGGTGTGTCCCAGTGGTGCCTGGAAGCTCATAGCAGTCGATGCCACAGTGGTGTAAGACCTTGAGCAGCAGCCTCCTCATGTTCTCCTAAACGTTAGCCACTGGAATAAACACCCAGCAGAGTCCCTGGCACTCACTCAGTAGCGGATTACTGCTCTCGCTCCAGGCAATGAGCTGTAGCCCAAACCTCAGAGCGTACAGCACGCCACCCTACAGTAACTGTTTACACTACTGCTGCTGCTTCGGACAGCACTGTTCTCCCGAGGAGGGAGATTAAAGGGACCGTTCACACAAAACACAAAGTGGCCTCACAGGCAACGTCTGGACAGTTTGGTAGCAGCGCATTCACTGGTTCCAAAATCCCCTTAAACTTATATTTGCATTTTATTTGCACGGCATGTTGAAATGATATTTCAGTGTTAAGATGCAAACTGATACAAAAAAATTTGCTAACGGCCCGTATCCATGGGGGTTGGGGGAAAGAGGGGCATTGCCCCTCCAGATAGAATCTGTGCCCCCCCAGCTTTGTTTCCCCATAAACACTGCAAATGGTTTATGAATTAGTTATGCCCCCTCATTTATAAAAAATGTCCCCTCAGTCAGGGCCGGGCCTGCTACACATACCGACAAACAGATACAAATTATAATTTTTTCATTTTTCATTTTTACTTTAATTTATTCTCTGTTTATTTTTCTACATGATCCCAGACAGGGTCTTTTCAGAAACACTTCGGAAGCACCACTGGGCTAATCAGTGCTGGTTGGAAGCACCGGGCTGATCTGCACTGCTACTGGGCT
>JACXGI010005200.1:23971-49077 GCA_016801175.1 Esox masquinongy | reverse complement strand
CTCCTTGTGCAAGGTGTCAATGGTCGTCTTTTGGACAGCTGTCAAGTCAGCAGTCTTCCCCATGATTGTGTAGCCTACAGAACTAGACTGAGAGACCATTTAAAGGCCTTTGCAGGTGTTTTGAGTTAATTAGCTGATTAGAGTGTGGCACCAGGTGTCTTCAATATTGAACCTTTTCACAATATTCTTATTTTCTGAGATACTGATTTGGGGTTTTCATTAGTTGTCAGTTTTAATCATCAAAATTAAAAGAAATAAACACTTGAAATATATCAGTCTGTGTGGAATGAATGTATACATTATACAAGTTTCACTTTTTGAATGGAATTACTGAAATAAATCAACTTTTTGATGATATTCTAATTATATGACCAGCACCTGTATATATAAGTTTATATTTTTTTATGTTATATGTAACAGAGAGAGACCGAGAGAACGGACACAGGACAAGTGTTTTAGCGTCCTGTAGGGTGTTTATTAAGCAAAGTGGTAGATGAAGACCTGGAGGGACAATCTAAAAGCTACCGCTTTGCTCAAAAGGCGACTACATCTCTGGGTTGGCCTCCTGGTGAAGGCTTGGGCGGTCATTTTCTTAGTGGCCTCTCCTTTTCTTCTTTTTGCTGTTGTTCTCATTGGCTTCTGGGTCACTGCGGCTGAACAGCATTTGATTTTGTTTGTTTTTGGTCTCATTTTACCAGAGTTTTTTTTTCTCATGCTCTCTGAGTCCTTCAGGCAGCATGTCATATGTCTTTTACCCAGGAGTGGCTTTTGTCTAACCACTCTACCATACCTGATTGATGGAGTGCCGCAGAGAAAATTGTCCTTCTGGCAGGTTCTCCTATCTGCAGAGTAACCCAAGCTCTGTTACAGTAGCCATTAGGGTCTTGGTTATCTACCTGACCAAGTCCCTACTTGCCTGGTTACTCAGTTTGTCTGGTCTGCCAGCTCCAAGAAGAGTATTGATGTTTCCAATTTTTTTTCAATTTGACAATGATGACCACTGTTCTCTTGGTAACTTGCTTTAGCAATTTATTTCATAACCGTCCCCAGATCAGATTGACACAAATCTTGAAGGACTGCTTGGAGTTACTTGGACGCCATGGCTTGGTTTTTGCTCTGACATATAACTTGACCTGAGTGAACATACTGTATATAAACAGCTGTAGGCTTTTCTAAATCATATACAGTCAATTGAGTTTGCCACAGGTGGAATCCAATCAACGTCTTGAGACATCTCAAGGATATGTTTTCACAATGTCATTATGGGGTGTTGTGTGTAGATTGATGGCAGAACATGTATATTTGGTCAACTATCAGTTGTCTATAACTCCAAATAGTGTGGAGAAAGTGAAGGGGTTTTAATACTTTCCAAAGACACTGTATGTGTTTGCAGGTACTGCTGGCTGTAGGAAGAGAAACCTGTCCTGGTGACATTGGTCTTGACCGTGTCGGAGTGAAATACAATCAGGAGTGAGTACCGCTGGACTGCACTTCTCTCTGTTGGTTCATATTAAAAATAAATGTGTGTGCATGTATGTCTCCATCCCACAGAAGTGGCAGTATCCTTGTGAATGAACAGGAGCAGAGCACGGTGAGATATGTCTATGCTGTGGGGGCAGTCCGAGAGGGTCGTCACATGACCACAGGCCTCTCTATGCAGGCTGGGCGACTCTTGGCCCACAGACTCTATGGAGGACAAAGTACAATGGTACTGAGTGGGGGATTGGAGGGGGATTGGAGCTAAACCCAGAACTAGGATTTGATTTCTGCTCAAGTTCAAAGATTGGATTAGGATTATAATTGTGTATAAATTAGTGGACTAGTGTCAGATCAACACTTACCTACGGGCCCTTTTCCAACAAAGCAGAGTTAAAAAAAACAAGAAAAAGACATAAGAATAAATAGTACAAATACAAACTATAGAAATAGTAACACAATGAATAATGAATCACAGGCCCAAATGATAATAGTGCTGGGAGTACTGATGGTTAATGTGTGCGTGTGTGTGTTCTCTTGCTCAGTGTGACTACAGTAACATCCCCACAGTGCTGTTCACTCCTATGGAGTATGCTGCCTGTGGGCTGTCTGAAGAGGACGCCATTCTCAAGTTTGGAGAAGACAATGTGGAGGTACACTTATACTGTACATGAAAACAGAAAAACACACACTCTAGTTGTGTATTCTATGTGGGATCTTCTCTCCTTTGCAGGTATACCACAGCTACTACTGGCCACTGGAGTGGACGGTACCTCGAAGAGACAAGAACTCCTGCTATGCCAAAGTCCTCTGCCACATTGCTGACCAGGTTAGCAGCACACATCCCATGATCTTTTGGAGGGTTTTACTGTCTATTTGTCTTTAAACTTTCAGCGTATTGCATTACTTTTAAAATGGTGTGAAACGCCATATTTATATGGCTTTTGCAACCATGTATCTGGGTATTTGTGTGGTTTTTGTTTTAAATGGGTATGTGTTTGTCTCATTCTTAGGAGCGTGTCCTTGGGATCCATGTGATGGGACCCAGTGCAGGAGAGGTTATCCAGGGCTTTGCGGTGGCCCTAAAGTGTGGTGTGACTAAAAAGCAGCTCGATGCCACCATGGGACTCCATCTTGTGTGTGCACAGGTCCGCACATCAGTTTCCTTAGCTTTTTCATTGCGGTAACATACAGTACTTATGGGCAACAACCTGGCACAAAATGGCTGCCGTACATTATCAAAACTTCAGCCTTCCTGGAGCAACTATCTATGATAAGCTTTCTGTATCTAATACTCCCTGTGTGAATTATTAATAGACTAACATTACCAACCACCTCACACACAGTCCATTTCCTATAAGCTCATCCAGGATGGAGTTGTCAGACCAATGTGTCCTGCTGGGATGCTTTTTAGGCTCCAGCCACTTCTTAAAGCATTATTGCATCTTGAATGTAGCGTATAATGGAGTTTTTTTAGAATGCTATTCTTTCCAACTGACCAGTAAAGATGGGATTTGAGATGCGTGATCCTGCACATAATGATGGCTGACTTGGGTTGCAGAATTGGCCAGGCTGCGTCTGTGTTATGAATGTGTTATGAATGTGTCCGTAACCCTCCAAACACACACACAAATAGGTACAGTAACTCATTACATTCAGCAATTGTCTCACTCCCAAACACTAACAAGTATAAATGTAAGAAATAATAATTATAAACAAAGTCAGACCTTTTTTCACCTTTAATGAGATACTAGCAATACTTAATTGAAAAACAAATGGATTAATTCTCTGACAAATTATGATAATAAAAAACTGTCTATGCCTTGGTTGCGTAAGTGTGCACACATCAACTAATACTTTGCGGCTTTGTACCTTTTGCATGGATAACAGCAGTAAGTCTGTTTTGATAAAGGTCTCTATCAACCTTTTTTTACAGACGAGTTCAAACTCAGTTCAATTTCAAGGGCTTCTAGGTCAATACAAAACTTTCCGTAGGATTGAGGTCCAGGCTCTGACTGGGCCATTCCAGGATATTAATATCCCTTTTTGCAAGCTATTCCTTGGTTGATTTGATGTGTTGAAAAGGGGAATTCTTCTTTAATCCTGTTGCAGTGGGCAACAGGATTTGCACAATAATATATTGATATTTGGAGCTGTTCATTCTCCAATCAATCCTGACCAAAGCCTCTGTCCCTGCTGAACAGAAACAGACCCATCATACTGTGTGCCTCCAGATGTATTGGGTTTGTGCAAAACTCAAAAGAATTGGAATGAAGGTCCAGAAGTTCTACCTTCATCTCAGACAGTACTATTTCTGTGAGAAATGGCTTTTGTTTTGCCACCCTATCCTTTCAGTTGGCCTCTTGGTAGCCTCATTGATGGTCTTTCTCCTTGCCCATGTCAACAGTTTTGGAGGGACATCCTGGTCTTTGCAATGTCCAGGTCTTGCCGTCTGGCCTCCACTTCCTAATGATGGTCTTCACAGGGTTATGTTGTTGGTTACAAGATCTTATTAAAGGTGAAAAAGGTCTGACATGAATTTTTTTTTTATTTCAGTATTTTCACTTTATATAGTGGAGTTCAGATCCAGTAGACAAACAAGTTCTAAACAACTCTGTTTTTACCTGTGCTTTAAACAAGGCCAGAGATTCCCACAGCCCAATAGAGATACATCTGAAAGCCTAGTTTGGAGACTATGGAGCTTCTGAAGAGAAAAAGTCCTGGAAGAGTTAAGGGGCAGAAAGGAAGGGCGTGGTCAGGCAGATACTTGGATTCAGAGTTGTGGAGAGCCTGTCAGGTGTGAGCCAGGATTTTGAAGCTTGAGTGTGTGAGCATACACTGTGGTTGTGGGTATTAATTTCCATATGAAAATATATGCACTCACTACCATATGTCGTTCTGGGAAAGAGCATCTACGAAATGAACTAAATTAAAATGATGTGGGCCTCAAACAAAAGCTTACTGTCAAATATAACACCCAGGTTGTGAACCTCACTGAAAGCAAGGATGTTGACGACATTAATATTGAGGCCGTAACTGCTGGTGTTGTACATGATGGTGCTAGTGTCAATCAGGGTGACCTTGTTCTGTTTGCAGTTTAACTCCAGGTAAAAGCTCAGTTCACACTTTGATGTCCCACAAGCAACTGACCAGGAGATGATTGGCACTGGTAGTCCCAGTGTTTGTGGTGACGTTCAGCATAAATCATTTAAGCTTTGTTCATGAGATGTTTCCTACGGGCAGCATTTAAATATAAATCAGTAGTGAACCAAGCACTGTGTATTAAGGGACCCCATGTAGGTCCCCCACTGATGGCTACAACTGTCTGTGACCCATACCATGAGTGGCCTTGACTAAGGTATTCTCTGTGCTGTGTCTAGCCCTGAAACCTGACTGGAAGAGGTGGGGTAGGTTGCAAGTGGCCATTTTGTATTTGGCTGGAAATGGCATGTTCCAGGGGCTTACTAAGAATGGATGCTGAGTCTGTGTTGTTAAATGGTTATTCATTCTGTGTGTGTCTCTGTCTCAGGTGTTGACTAACCTGACAGTAACCCAGCATGCCACTGATGCCATGATGGTCAGAGGGAACTGCTGAGGTTAGCCCCCCCCCCGCCGGGCTGTCAATCACTGTTACCCATGGCAACAGTTCAGACTGCAGAGGGGAGCCTGTAAGAACATCCTCGGTGTGGAGTGATGGGCAGGAGAATGGCTATCAACCATCCAATGAAGTCTCAGCCGGGAGCCTGATTGACAGGTGGGCAGGGACCGAGGCACTGCTGCTAACACTTCTTGTTTATAAGTTTGTTTGTTTCATGTTCTCTTTTGAAAACTCTTTTGCCAAATGAATAAACCAATTGTAGCCTGTGTGGCACCTTTGTTACCTTTCAGTTATGAACTCTGCAGATGGCAAATCCTGTGTGATTTAGCCCATATGAATATTAATTAGTCTTTAAGGGCAGGTTTCACAGGCACAAATTAAGCCTACTCTAGGAATAAAAAATCAAGTTCAATAGAAAACTCCATTGACCTTATTTTTTTAGTTCTAGACTAGGCTTAATCTGTCTGTGAAACCTGCCCTAAGTGTATTAATTCTGTTTAATGGCTGCTGAATAGCGATAAAGCTGTTTGAAACATTTCCATATAAAGATTCTGAAGCTACGGGCTAAAGGGATTTAAGTTATTAAAGTATTATCAGACAAAAAAATAAATAAATTAATGAATAAAATGTTGTTACTTTTTAATTATTTTGATTTCATTTAACTTTTAGTTAACCAGGGAGACACATTGAGACCCAGGTCTCATTTACAAGTGCCCTACTTAATGGTAGACTAAAGTTTCTCTGTCTTGCTCTCCCTTCTGTGGGCTTGTAAACATTACGCTACATTTCGAAGAAGACTAAAGATGCTAGATTATTTGTTGTTGTAAACTTGCAGTGCTGGTAACTTGTGTTGTTAACTTGCAGATATCGATAGCTCTAGATGCCACCTTCCGAGGTAGCGTGCGTGGTACATCTCAAACATGCCGGTGCAAATTCTCATTATTATACAAACCAAATTATTATGCTAACCAAAATAAGTCTATTTAGTGTTTTATTCTCTTGTAATGTAAACAAGCCCATAGTGACTGACTTAAACACTGTCATGAATATTCACAAAGATCATTAGTAATGGAGAGACTAGAGCAAAAGACACACACACTTAGTAGAATGATAGCGAACCCTCATTGAGGCTATTACCATAACTCACAGACAAATACATGAAATCAATTTGTTTTTGATACTTTCTAACCTATCAGCATATATGTCTCTGTGGAACATTGTAGTGGGATACTTCACTAATGATTAAATTCTGCTTGAGGAAGACTTTATATAACTGCTTACAGTTTGACCTCAAGACAACCCTGCTACGTATTCCTAATCTAGACACATTAAGCATTCGAGAGTGAGACTTATGTGTCAATAAGAGAAAATTCCCCAGGAAACAATTGACAATATACAGTGGATATTGTCCACTGTAAATGGATCTATAGAGGGAAGGCAGAACATCTATCCAGAGACCAATAGTTCATAGTAGATCATATCACCCAGACAGGGCAAGTTAATAGGAATACTATTAATCTATGTATGTCTTAAATATATGTATGTCTTAAATGTCCCAGTTGCCATTCATCCACATTTTGTCACAGTGATGTTCTCCTTTGGTTGCTAGATCAGTGTGGAGTGTGGACTTACTCATGTGTCCACTGCTGACACAAGATGGCGGTATAATCCAAAAACATAGTACATGTGTTAATGAATTACATTACACTATAACCATATGCTCTCTGCAATACTGGCAAGCAATGGAAACACTGAATATTCAGCTCATAGAAACATATTAAACCTCTCACTTGCCTGATTTGGCAGAATTGTTTGTTTGAAATTCAATTGGATATTTTTTTAAGTCTTGAATTAAAACTCACTTCACTGGACTTGAATATGTACATCTAATCTGTATACTGTATTTGCACAAGTTATTTAAGCACTCTTAAATACAAACACATGAGGCTTTCCATTCACATTAAGGATAATCTGCCACCTGTTATAATTAATCATTTATATGTTGGTCACTAGCTTTCCCATGTTTGTGTAACTCAGTCTTCAGAATGTAAATTTTCTTCAGCGAAGAAAGAATGTAAATTTTCTTCAGCGCATATGGTTTATATTTCCTAAGTACTGGTATGGACTGTATTGATTGCACAAGTATTAATTGATCAATTAAATGTTAGTTTAGGGACGGTTACTTTTATAGCTTGTATATGCCTGAACTAAACTACTAAACTAAACATTTAAGTACATTAAGCGGAAATGTAAGGCAAAAGTTGGTTTAGTCTCTCTCGCTTGAATGGTTCAAGAAATAATATTTTAGGAATCATTTACTCTAATTATGCTAATTAATATAGTCATAGTCGATAAACATTTTAGAAATTTAAATTGGCTTTGCCTAATTATGTGAAACAAAGTTGGTTTGTTCTCTTTAGCTTGAGACTAAGTTTTATTATTAACTCTAAATATACAAATATGCTAATTAGATTAGATTCAACTTTATTGTCATTGAACAGTACAAGTACAATACAACAAAATGCAGTTAGAATCTAACTAGAAGTGCAAATAGAGGAGGGCAGAAAATGTACAAGTATTAAGTATATGTATATTACCAGTGGAATGTGTAGATGTGCAGTGAAGGCAAATGCAGTACAAATGGCAATACTAAATGTGCAATAAGGCAAATAGAGGAGGGCAGAAAATTTACAGTACAGTCATAATTGAAAGTATTTTAATTTGGGATAGCTTATACATGTGACATTTTTTCTTTGGTCTTTCTGGCTTCAACGGTTAAAGAGATAGGCCTGCTGTTTAGGAGTTAATTAAAGATAGTTATGCATATTAGGCTAATGAATATAGTCCACGTTGATAAACGTTTAAGAATGTTAAGTTTGAATAGTCTAAACAGGTGAAACAAAGTTGGTTTGGTCTCTAGCTTGAACAGATTGAGATACCATTTTAGGGTTACTTAATATTAGGCACATCAGGCTATTTAATAAAGTATTTAGTTTATATATACTTTTTATAGACTTAAAGTCTTAAAGCTTATAGACTTATATTCTTAAAGTTTTAAGTTGATCTTTTACCTTGAAAGGCCAAGATGCATAACCATTTTCAATAGAATACCTGTGGCTCTCATTTAAACCCTAATTAACTTATACATATTTTAAACGCTTATAATAAAAAAAATTCCGCATGGAAAAAAACTCAAATTGGGCCAGTCTGAACATCAAGTTTCAACGTTGGTTTGGAATTCATAGCTTTTGAATTTGTGGTTTTGTCCCCATTCTAGTATACCTTTTCCCATTGAAATGCGTTAGTAGTTTAATATATTTCCACATGAGATCAAAACCATCTTATCAAGCAACCCGAGGGGTAATTGAAGTATAATCTCGAGACATGACACCTGAATTGGTTGGCAATGAAGCATGTTTGTCTGTTTTTGGTGTCGCAGAGAAGTGAATGAATCAGTACAGCCATACATATTATACAGTCATTTTATGATAACTGAGCTTTTCATAAATGGTCACAAGACAAGCGGAAAACGTTTAGACGTATTTAGACACGAATAACTATAACAGTGTTCTCATATAAGCCAATTGGCCACAATTAATTTGTTCTTGACTGGAGTTTGTTCCTCATCAGCGCTTGGGCGCGCTCATTCTCTGTTACTAGAGGGGGAAGAAGCGATTTTTTTTGCGGGGAGTGACGAAGGGGTGGGACGAATAGTACAGTCCATACTGCTGTTGAGCTCTTTGAGCATCGGACAATCGCACTGAGTATCACCATCAGTACCAGCACGGCACGCCAAGCCCCGGTGCTACGATCGACCCTCCACACAAAACAACCAGCATCCGCCTCAGCCGTTGCCCACCAGCCATGAAACAGACTCTGCTCGAACTGATGAGGATGAGCAGAATATGCCGGATGGTACTCGCCACTTGTTTGGGATCTTTTATTCTAGTCATCTTTTATTTTCAAAGTATGTTCCAACCAGGTAGGACCTTTCTATCTCTGACGAATTTGTGTTGTGTTCAGTGATCTGTAACGTCCTCTGGCATCTGCCCACTCTTTTGTTGTGGCATGTTGGAACGGTCGATTAATTTGCCGGTCAGCAATTAATAGATAATTACTACGTTTTAAGGGGACGCGTGTTTCCGTCCTGTGACGAGGATGTTGGGACATGACTTGGGAGGCCTGTTTTAGGTCAAACAGAATGAAATTGTTTGTGATGGGATTATGCAATTGATTATGTAGGATATTTGTGCGAGTGAGTCCAGTCATTTCTTGAGGAACGTGCACGACATTGGAAATGTAAATGTCACAGTCTTTCCCTTCGCTGACGAGAAGCACCCCCGGTAGTGAGAGGTGTTTGTTCAGGTATGGATGGATGGATGGATGTTTTTTGTCTCCCTCCAGTCAGAGTGCATGAAATGGACCCTGTGCCACTTCCACAGCGTCGTGCGCTGAATTCCGCGGCGGCCATACAGTAGACTCTCTGTGCCTTGAATAAAATAAAATAAAAACTGCGTTCAAACGCGCAAGGATTGCACTGTACAAACAGCAGAAATGCCTCAATATTGACCTACAATAGATTTACTGTAACGCAAGAAAGATTTTGAGCAACCAGGAGTTGCTGTTAAATTCCTTCTCTGACTGAAACGGTTTCATTTGAGCTTCTGTGCCATGCCGGGTCCAGGATCAGGAAGTGGTGGAGATTAATGATATGCGAATTCCGTGTGCGCGAGTTTTTTTTTGTTAATATTCTCAATTATCCTGAAGAGTTGCTGTGCTTATTATGAATACAGCGACATATATAATAGTCTATGATATTACGCCTCGCACTTTTCCCAGCCAGAGCGAACACTGGGTTACTTATTGTTAATAGGCAACGGGGTTGCTGCTGTCATTATGGTCTATTCGTTCCTTTACTGATTTGATGTGAACCACAGTTGTGACAAAGGGATGTTTTTTTCAGAAGTTATCCAACTGCAATACTTATTTATATTGGAAATAACTGTCAGAACTATAGTTGAGCACCTTTAAGACACATTATTCGTTCATTCAGTTAATTGCGAACAATATAGGCTGTCATATGCGGGCCGATGAATTATAAAATAACTAAGAATTATTACAGTTGTATTGAAATGAAAGGAGAAATATCAGATAATAAAGATAATGCATAAAACTGAAATGTCCAAGCCATAGTTACTGATCATTTGGTCTATTTTTTGACACGCGGTCTGTGAGTCATCAAAACTACTAAGGCGACGGGTCTCTCATCACTACAGGCTACTGCACCGGAATGTGTGTCATCCTAATCACAAATGAATTCAGTTAACCAAACAACACCGCAGAGACATGGTTTTCTGCTGTGTCGCATGACTCCCCCTTGACATTCTGTAGCTGCACAAAGACAAAAGACAGAGTAAGGTTGCTAGGAGCCATGCTTAGGAATAGAGCTACATGTATCTTGTTTTATTAGAGGGGCCATAAGGATATGGTACACAGGTTTTGAAGAAAAATATCTGACATATGAGAGTAAACACTATGTAAGATGTGTGTGTCAGATGTAGTCTAATTGAAGACTACCCCTGACACTGTATGTGTGGTGGGATTAATGGTAGTGGGGTTGTTTGTGGAGTTGTGACATGTGTTGTGAGTCAGTGATTGTCTTTGCTCTAGGACAAGTGAATTGAGCTGTTGTGAAATTGAGGTTGCCCATTAGGTCATCAATTAATGAAATTTTATTTTATAAAGCCCCTTTTACATTAGCCTGGTCATAAAGTGCTAAAGCAGGTATACTGCCTTAAAAATAGGAAAAAATGACCTAGAAAGGCCTGAACCTAGAAAGAGACCTAAACTTAAACAAATTCACTCCACCTAAACAAGTAATCTTTGTCGTTTTAGTTCCCTAAACCCTGATCCTCCAATCCATTGTTAATTCACCTAACTACTGTACATTCCCCCATAACTCTCCTTTTTGTTACAATGCCACATGCAACCTGGTCTCGGAGAATGACAAACAATACATTATGTTTGCTCTCCGAGACATGCTAATGCTTTGAGTTATCCATTTTGTGTGCTATTGCATGCCCAGGTACATCGTATAGTACTAAATCCTTGAATTGCTATGATGCATTAATCTCCCCTCAGACTGAACCCGTCTGGTTTTCCTAAAACATTTCATGTTACATGGACATCCAAGGTGCATTCCTCTGGTTCCGATATGTTAGAGTGCCTGGGAATTCAGTCTCGTCCCCCTGTGCAAACTCTCACCTCATTCATAGGTTCTCTAGGGTCACGACCTCTTGTTAACCAGACAGTAGAGAGTCCTCATCAGGGCGTCTCACTGTAAGCTTGAAACAGAAACTTTCCCTTGACCAATTGTCGTGTGAGTGAGGCTGTGCACTCACTCTCACACACGTGCACACGGCCTCAGTCACACGCAATTGCTCCGGGGAAAGTCTTCTTCAAAAAGACAGACTCGGACCCCCCTATTAAATGGTGTTTGTTGACTGGGCCCTCACTACACAGTGGTCATGCACCCGGCGGGTCCCATCAGGAAATGTACATAGACCAGTAAATGTCTGTCGTCTCACAGAGGTAATCAGTGCAGCCCTGGGATGTCCATAGGTCTTCACATCTTCATCAGTCGTTACGCTGTTATTAGAACGTTTGAGTGTGTGTGAGTTGAACCATACCCTGTCAAACAGAAATCCACTCAGCTTAGGCTCCATACCTCTGACTGAACACAGTGTCGTGCTTCTTTCTTTCCCACCAAGCCTTTTAAAGGCATTAGTGCTGGGATCCAGGGACTCGCTAACATGGCTAGTATTTGGTCAGTGTTATTTGGGTGAGAGGTGTCATGAAGCGTTTTTGGAGAGATATATGCTGTCTGTCTGTGTGTGTGTTTTAGACTGGGGCTCTGCTTGGTGTATCTTCCCTGCTGTGTGTGTGTGTTGACCTGGTTGTGCACTCCGGCCTCAAAGGCACACACTCAAATTCTCCCATACGCACCATTGTGTTCAAAATAAGGCAGCCTTTAGTTTGAACACAAGTCTAGACACTGACTGAAACAACCTGATTTCAAACCCAGCTTCATTTACAGGAGTGTTCCATTGCTACAGACCTATAAGACAGCCAGTTGAAATGGTCTGTGTTTCACTGAAAAATCTAGGAAAGAATGAGATGGCCAAAGCTGCCGACAGTGGAATTTATTTGGAAAACTCGAAATTCCTCACTGCTTGCTTGTCGGGGACACTAATGTAGGGTGTAACTGATACTCTGGGGATGGTGTCTGATTGGCCAACATTAATCTGGGGTGTAACTGACACCCTGGGTATGGTGTCTGATTGGCCAACTGTGGTGACCTCATCCATAATAACAGGAGTTTGATGATAGACTCGGTGACTCTAGTGCAGGGGTTCCCAGCCTGTATTTCACTGCTGATCGGAGTTGACACCAAGATATTTCCAAGCTTCACCCGGATCACACATGACCCTTGTAAAAAGGGTATCTACTGGTATTTTGCCAGTGGCTATATAAAGTGTCATTTCTTTTCATCTGCCCTGCATAAAGTTAATTTCTAAGCAAGCCTTACTCGGCAGAATACTAAATCCGTTTTACCCTCCCTTTCTTGGATCCCGGACCTGAGAACTGTCGCTAATGCTCGCTGCTTGAAGAAATAAGGGGCTTTTGTGTTTAGCGATGTTTGGCAATAGGCTATAGAGTCACCTTACTTCAGATGTAACTTCTCATGCAAATTGTCTTTTGGGAATACGCTGTAATAAATAATGATATTGAATATCAATCATGTTCATATAAGAGTCCTACTTAGGAGATCTTGGAACATTGAAAAAACGTCCATCTTCTTTTGCAGGTCACTTCCATGCTGTGTGCAGTAGCCAGGGGAGGAGGTTAGAATGTCAGAGATGGGATTTTTGTTTAATCCATCCCAACAGCACGTTTGTGGTTTCCCGAAGATGCTTCAGGGGGTCAGAGATGTATTACCGGTTCACAAAATGGGCCAAGTTAATTGATTACCCATCCATGTGCTCATAAGAAATCATGATGTGAAGCATCCCAGGATCCAACCCTCAATATCCCCGTATAGGTCTGGTGCTCAGTGGTTGGGGGGAAACGCCATTCTGTAGCATGGCAAGTTGTGCCTCCAATTCTGAATAGCAATTCAAAGGCTCGTACCTCTTTTGTTTGATATTCTGAAGTTCTCGTTTCTCTTTCTGAATCTGTGGACTAGAAATTCTTCTCTCTGTGTGTTGTGAAATTCTCCAGCACAGAAGCGTTAGATGTTATCCTGTATAGAGAAGATGTGGCCTAGAGTAATGAAACAAGATACAGTTGCTGCTCTCTCTCTCTCTTTCTGTCTGTCTGATGATCTCTGCCTGTCCCTGTGTCTCTTTCTCTGCCTCTCCTATCCTCTCTCTGGCTCTCAACTTCTTTCTCGTCTTTCAGCCCATTGTCCCATGTCCTCCCTCTCTGCTCTGCATATGAGGGTGCATTGTGGGAACGTATCCTGGACGTCCTGTTTGTGTGATCTTAGTGGGCTTGTTGTTTCCCTCTACAGTTTGGCACGAAGCCTGGATCAAACGTCCCTCGATGGGCCTTGGTATCGGGGGAGGGGACCATGACACTGTGGTTCTGTGTGGAGCCCTGTGTCCATTCTGTGCCCTTTATTTCTGCGACTCTGTTCCATCTGGACTTTTGGCCAGGCAGCAGTCAGGGGAAGCCTCGATAAGGTCTAATGGACTAATGAGGTTGATAGCCGTCCGTTTGAGATTCTGGACTTCGTTACAGGGAACTGCCACTGGGTCACGGACAGCTACACACACACACACACACACACACACACACACATTCACATGCTCACATGCCCCCATACACACCCACAAAAACACACACAAAGAAACATTCACATGCATGTGCACACACATTAATCAACAGCTATGTACATTCTTTAACAAAGAACAGCAAACACACCCTCATTTATAATAAACAGCTACAGTATTATAAAAAGAGAGAAAGTGAGAGAAAGACAGAAAGAGAGAGGAGAGAGCCCCCACTTTCCCCTTACTTCCTGTTCTTCTAATAATGTTCTCATGGGCCTAAAGTGAGGGGCGTTACTGCAGCAGGAGGTGTAAACGCACACAAACGCACAAACACACACACACACACGCAAACAGTTATTTACAGTTAGACACACACACAGTTATCCACTAACACATTTACAGATAATGTTGTATACCCAACTGAAAAACTGAAGTCAGATTTCCGACTCGAAAACCACTGAGAATACCCTTAGTCTCTCTGAGTGAGTCAACTTTTCCTCTTCTACTAACAGAAACATTTTACCTGCCTTTATAAACCAAAAAGGACTTTGTGGTTGATGTCTTCACAGATACACCCAAATCCTATTGCCCAAGATCCAATCCGGTATTCTACTGGGTGAGAAATGACATTATGTAGTTGATTGTCGGATCACGCTTGATGGATGTCAGACCTGTGGGATAATGTCAAATAATTTGTGAAATGCTGACAAATCCAAAATATATTTAAAGAAGAAAATGTTCTAATGATACATAATACATTTTCTATATGAATCACATTTGCTACACATTGCTGTTGGTTCAAGACAGGCTCTTTCCACATTCATCTCTTTCCTCTGCAGTTCTGGAGGGGAGTTATAGAGGCATCTAAATGGTACCGTAGTAAAGTCACTGTCTTGCAGTTAGCTGTGCCATTGTAAGACCAGAGATTAGCCCAGGAGTCCCACGAAGGGCTGGGGTGTTATTTAATCAAATATGTTTGTCTTGCCTTGTCGTGCTGTAGTGACTCCTTGTGGCGGTTTGATCGCCTGTCGCCTGATTCAAGGTAAAAGGCAAGAAAGATTCCGTTCTGGACCTTGTTGAGTGAGCAGCGTTATAACCCAACATCGATTGTCCAGAGTTCACTGGGAGTCGCTTCTATGAAGCAGGCTTCATCACAAATTAGATATCACAATATAGAGAACAGACAAGTGATGTTTGAAAAACAGACAGCTGAAGGCTAAATGTTTGGAAATGATCTGCCATAAGACTGGAGGTTGTGTATGTGTGAGTGAGGATGAAGATAGGAACAGATTGTGAAGTAAAGGAGAATAGAGAGGAACATACAGCTCTGGAAAAAATTAAGAGACCACTGCACCTTTTTCTTTCCTTTCCAAAAAAGTTGAAAAGGAATGTTTTGAGTGAGGAACAGAAGCGTTCAATTTGCAGTGGTCTCTTAATTTTAACCCTTCTGTTTCTCACTCAAAACCTTCCTTTCCCACTTTTTTGGAAAAGAAAGAAAAAGGTACAGTGGTCTCTTAATTTTTTCCAGAGCTGTAGGGTTGAATCTAGGATGAGGAGAGAAGCATGGTGTTGGGTAAGGGAGGAGAGAGAGAGGAACATAGTGTTGAGTCAGGGAGGAAGATAGAGTGAAGACCATAGTGTTGAGTAAGAAAAGAAGAATAGGAAGTAGAACACAGAGTTGAGCAAAAGAGGGGAGAGGAACAGTGTTAAGAGAGAGGGGAACAGCGTTGAGCCAGAGAGGAAGAGCGCGAGTGAGCGTGTTCTATGGCTACATCTGTACCATAAACACACTTATGTGTACATAGTTGGGTGAAAGGCAGGTTGTCTAATGGCTCATAGCACCATTTAACAGGCAGAGGGCTAACAGATGTTCAGAGGTTTCTCTCAACCCCAAACAATAATTATCTCCCCCCTTCCTCCCTCCCTGATAGGAGGTGGGTATGGAAGGGGGGCTGTTAATGATGGAAATTGTCTGCTTAAGCGGCGTTTTCATCACGTCAACATCTGGCTGCCACAGATTGTAAACCGTTAGAGGGCTTGCCTTTGTTTGCAGGCCTATTAACCAGTCTGTCTGGGTTCTGTTGATCTCAGTAACCTCTTCTGTTCTCTCTCCCAGGGCTGTTGCAGCAATACCTGAATGCTGAGGGTGTGTTAACCTTAAGATCTGGTCATAGACAGATCTAAAATGACAGTTCTCCATCCATCTCCAGACCTCTGTTCCACAGCTGGTGTGGCCGGGCTTGTGATTGAGTGTTTGTGTCTGTGCTTGTCTGTCTGTCTACCTGGATGTGTTCGTCTGTGGAAATGTGTGTCCGCGTGTCATTATGTGTGTTTACAGATTTACGAGTGTGCAGTAAGTCATTGTGCCTAGTCAGATTCCAATGCAATGTGTCACTGCTATCATAGCATGCCTTGCAGTGCAGACAGAGAGTGGGAGAGAGAAGGAGTGACACACATTTACAGACACACACACCAATTGAGCCTTTGGTCTATGCGTGAATGGAAATACAGACTTCCTTTTGCAGATAAATATTGATTTGATTGTTAGGCTTTAGTCCCTGTGAGGTTAGCAGGATGGAAGGTGGTTAGCACAGGAGGTTCGCCACATTAATCACGCGTGTGAGGTGGAGAGACGGACAGAGGAGGGTGCTGAGGCATTTTTGGGTGGTGACAGTATGGTTGGATGCAGAGTGCTGGTCAGGCTTGCAGACAGACCCATGGCTAATATTTATCTGTAGAGGACGGAGGAGCCTGTGAGGTGTGTGTCTGTGGGAGAGTGTTTGTGAATGTGTGCGTGTGTGTTTGTGTTGTGTGAATGTGTGCGTGCGTGTTTGTGTTGTGTGAATGTGTGCGTGCGTGTTTGTGTTGTGTGAATGTGTGCGTGTGTGTTTGTGCTGGCTACGTACATGTCCAGATATGCTGGTCATTCGTGGAACGTTGACTCGCGTGGGGGGGGGTCTTTTTGTTTTTTAAATGCAATAAGAAGGTGCACGTGTGGGACGGAGCGCTTGCTTGAGGTGTTGCCCTTGTCTTTTGGGTGAGTTCTCAGTCCGGCGCCCCTGCATTACTAACACCCCGTGAGCGTGGAGCAGACATCGATTTAGTCATTAGACTGACTAACAGCCCCGTGGTCAAGCCACTGCAGTCTGCTGCCTTCAGGACCGAGAACACCAAGTTAAACGGAAGGCCAGACCAACTGTTAGGGTGCAGAAGCGCAAACTTAGCCCGCTCACAGATCTTCTCGTGTCATCTCGCCAACTCCTACTGTAATGACCGTTAGACGGCTCATCCAGGTCTATAGCAACGGGCTATGGTGTATCGATTTGGGACTGCAGACTGCGCGGTGGGGAAGGAGTGGATGAATCACGGTCTTAATTAAACGCATGGTCTAAGCCACCATGCCTTGTAATGTGGCTCACAGTGGACCAATCAAAGTGTTCCTCGACCTGACTGGCTACAGGCTAACGTCTGACACACCCGCGTGTCAGGGGGACCTGTTCCACTCTCTGCTACTCAGCCGTTCTTTCTCTGCCTCCAGCTCACTGTCAGATTGTCACCCTCTCTTTCTGAGTGTGTCTTCCATTCTCGCTCTCTCGCTATCCCTCTATACTTTCCCTGTCCTTCACTCACTTTCATCCCTGTATCATACCTCGTCTGTCGTCTCATCCTCCATCTCTTTGATTCCTCGCTCTCTCCTCCCCCTCTCTACCAGGACCCACTGTAGAGGTAGTGTGTAGTCTGTTGGATAAGACTTCAGTCCTCTGCATTGATGGTCCATTTTTTTATCTTTATGTTAATTTATTATAATTGCGTGAATTAGTTCAAATAAATATGCAGACAGGAACTTTTTTTACTGAGGACACAAGGTCTAATTGTAACTTGAGAGCCACATATACATACACACACACTAATACGCACATTACTATATTTGTGAGGGCATTTATGTAGCCAAAATGTATTCCCATTAAAAATAGTATCTCCTGTAAAACTGAAGCATAAAACTAAGCCAAACCCTAAAAGTAAGCGTAACCTTAACCCTCTAAAATATATATCTAACCCTAACTTCTAAGCCTTGCCCTATACCCTAATTCCTGATGCCCAACCTGAAGCTTAACTCCAATTTCAACCCTTTGCCTCAGTGTAGCCCTGGGTCACAACCTCTAAGGGCTTCTGGTATAGTAATATACATTAACACGCGCGCACACACACACACACACACACACACACACACACAGTACTACTTCTCCAAATCAAAGGACCGCCATTTCAGTCCAGGCTCATTGTGGACTTGGGACATCTGGTCAGATCATATCACACAGTCATCTAGTCAGATCATATCACACAGTCATCTGGTCAGATCATACCACACAGTCATTCAGTCTAGCCCAGAGAGAGGGGGAAAAAGACAGATAGAGAGAGAAGCGGGAGAAGAGAAGGAAAAATGGATCAAGAGAGAAGGAAAGAGGATGTCTGATGGATTGGTGGACTGAGTAAAATGGTGGCTTGGGAAGGGAACATAGGTTTGAGGTGTGGCAAAAAGAGGGGGAAGAACAAGGTAGAAGGGCTAAAGGTAGGGTTTGATGTGAAAAGGGAAAGAAGGATGAGATGGGTTGAAGGTAAAGATGATGTGAATGTGGGAAGAAAAGGAGTGACAAGGGTTGGGGGGTGATGGAAGAGGAGGAAGAAAAGGGATGACAAGGGCTGGGGGGTGATGGAAGAGGAGGAAGAAAAGGGATGACAAGGGCTGGGGGGTGATGGGAGAGGAGAAGGAAAAGGGATGAGAAGGGTTGGGGGTGATGGGAGAGGAGGAAGAAAGGAGATGACAAGGGCTGAGGGCAGAGTATGTGATGATCTTGCCTACACAGAGTAACATCTCGAGAGATGGGACATAATATTTAAACCACAGTGGCATTGGGTGATTTGATATTCTCTGTTAGGTGATAGCATATGATAGCGAATGGGCGGGTCTTCAGATGGGTCCATACCACGCCAGGGTTGTTGGTTTGATTCCAGCAGGGGACCAGGAGTACTTGTAAAAAAAACATTGGCAGTCACTACTGTAAGTCAGACTTGATTACAGCATTTGTTCAGTTTGCTGAACTGTGTAGTCTAGATGACTTATTTGTGCCTGTATTCAGCCTGTTTGTCTCTCCTGAAGAGGGAGTTTTTAAAGTTCTTCTGTCACCATCCGTCAAAGAGAATGACTCAACTCACCTGCCCTGCAAGTGTGTGAGAGGGAGACAGTGAGAAAGTGACATATCTGTCATTGTTTCGGGCTTGATGAATCGCCAGCGTTACTGTTCCCGAGATATTTATGAACCATCTGTCACTTGCACATATAGAGACAGAGGACTCTGAGGAGGAAAAGCTCACAGGGAGTGGAGGACAGAAAGAGGGAAGATATGGAGAGAAATGAAGGAAACACAAGCTGTTCACCACCTCATACTCCCGACGGTCTTTAGTCAGGTAGGGGAGTGTAGCCATGGTAACAATGGAATACGCTGGAATACGCCCCCGTTGGCAGAAGGTCCATCCAAGATGGCAGCTAGTCAACAGTTTGACTTAGGGCAGAGTCCTCGTAGGAATAATTAACATTCTAGAACATTGTCATGTTAGCTGGTCTTCTTTCTCTACCGCCCCACCTCCCCACACACCCATTTCTCTTTTTGTCTTCTTCTCTTGTTTGTCATGCCACTAGTTATTGATTTCCTGTAACTCCCTGTGGCATAAAATTGTGACGGGCGTCTATAGATCACAGCTTGTGAAATCACAAAATGCTTTTTAATAGCATCTTCATATTTCTCCACTGTCTCTTTCTATCTTGCCCAGGGTTGACATGCATACACACCACACACACACACACACACACAGGACTATAATTTTCCCAGCTGTCTATTTTAAGAGGACACAGACTTCGATTGGACACACACTATAATTTAGCGGTGCAAGACCTCAGCACTGGAGAACATTATAGGTAAGTGAGCTCACACTGAGATGGGAGGGGTAGACAGCAGGTCACCATGACACAGTCACGTCTCCCCCGTTTCTCCACATTTCAGAGGAATGGTATGTCCCAGAGCAGATCGGGGTGTGTGAAAATAATTATGCAAGTTTAAAGGTTTTTTTTTTAAGACTAAAATCTGTACTGCAGCTTCATCTAGAAAGTGTTTTGGTACAGTAGAGTTTATTTAAAGACAGGAACTCCGGTTGAGAATATATCTTGGGTGGGTGTGGATGGAAAACACTGACCAGACTAAATATTATCAGTAGACCTACTGATCTAGTCAGGATATGGGCTTAATGTACCAACATCATATCTTGCTATCTTGCATGTGTATACTTTGACAGATGATGTGAGAGACAGGTGTTAGCAAACTAATTGTTCTAATGTTGCAGTAGTAGTGGCCATGGTGACGCTCACTTTTTCCTCCAAG
This sequence comes from Esox masquinongy, assembly GCA_016801175.1. Taxonomy (NCBI): domain Eukaryota; kingdom Metazoa; phylum Chordata; class Actinopteri; order Esociformes; family Esocidae; genus Esox; species Esox masquinongy. The sequence goes on along the minus strand of JACXGI010005200.1, from coordinate 28,735 downwards.
ACACTGAAGATGAAAGTGATGGCATTCAAACACCTGCTGAGAGAAAAGCCTTCTTCAGAAGTTGAGTGCTTTTCAAACTCATTTTTCAGGAGAAAGAGATTTTGTAAAAGGAAGACCCTAAAGAAATATTCCGTATATGGAACAGATGCATCTAAGACTTTGGGTCATTTTGGATAGAAGAGTGATGAATGGCAGATATTATTATTAACATTATGCAATTCCTGAGGCAGTGCTTCATCAAGGTACATTGGAGGAATTGGGAGCATTGTTATATTTGTTTAATGCCAATTAATCCTGTGTTGGTTGGGCTGCCAACTGGCAATTTGACATGGAAATTAAAAGTCAATTAATTCAAACATTTGTTCCTTATGTCTGTTGGGACAAATTGATTTTAAATAAATGCAAGCAGGGACCTACAGCAAGTGAAGCCAAAGCTCTTCTGAAGAACGAGGCTGTCAGGAAGGTAATGGCATAGGAAAGGACACCAAACCACAGCCTGCTAAGGAGACAGGTTCTTAAAAGGAACGCATCCTGAGTGTTACATCCATTATAATACAGTCAAAGCTGTGTTGGTGCCGTGTTTTGTACCTGCCTTTAAAACAGTCAGTCTTCTTTCCCTCCCATTTAAAACATACAGAGAAATATATACACACACACACACGCTCGTAATACAGTCTCACATTTCTTGTTATTTTTGACACCATCAAAATGTTAATTGAACTTTTTGCGTGAATAGTTCCGCCGTACACACACACACACACACACACACACACACGCCCATCCTTTTCGTGTGCCCTCAGCAGAGAGGAGAGAGCTGGGTCATCTGGGGACTGTAGGCCAGCTGAAGGCTATTGAGTGCCCAATTACACCCCACAGAACAGCTCGTGCCGTGTTCACACTTCAAACGCAGTCAACTCCTAATTGGAGTGTCTTAGCCACAACATCATCCTAACATTATCCAATAGTTTGTTCCCAATCAGTGTGCCTTGACTTTATTTTTTCCGTGCAGGCATGGCCCGCATTTACCCTATAACCCTGTCTGATTTGCGCTAGGCGCAGTACACGCAACAGTCAAGAGGTGCATGCACTTGAGATACGTGCATGCACCCTGTACATGTCTACTTCTTTCTGTGTGAAAAGCTGCTGCAGCAGTGTTCTATTTAATAGGGTAGCGAATCAAGCTAAACCCTTGCAAGATAACAGCAAACACTTTGGTTCAATTAGCATCAGCTGCCTCTGTAGCCAGTTCAATATATGGCCTTCAATGATTTTGAATGTAATGAACACAACTATATTTGTCTGTTCTGTTTTCTGCATTAGTAGTAATTACAATAGAATTCACTAAAGGTAGAAACCAACTGGAACTAAGACTGTCATGTACAAGTGTAACTCTGTAATGAGTGTGTGTTTGTACTGATCTCCTGAGTTAATAAACTGTAGGTCTCTCGTAGGTAAACAGATAGGGTAGTGAAGACAGTGCTGTGGAGCATGTATAGGAAGACTGCCTTAAACCTGGGTTTCTAATATAGTTCGAACACTCATTCACTCTCTCATGTTCTCACTTCGTCTTGCTCTCATCTCTTTCTTACCTCTCTCTTTCCCTTCTATTCACTCCTTTCTTGCTCCCTTGTTCTTATCTTTCTCTCTCTCTTTCCCCTCTTTCTCAGTAAGTAGCTGTAAATTAGATTGCTGCCCTGATTTAATGGGCACATTTTATAGGCTCATTTTCTCCTAATGCTTTTCACTCAGTCGCTCTCTCCAACTCATCTACACTTGGACTGACTTTATGGATTTTCGTTTCCCTTTTCTGTCTTTCTCTCTTTCAGTCTCTATCCCTCCTTCCATCTAACAGTCTTGTCCCTCTCGAGAGTGTGGCTCAGACGGTTAAGGGTTTGTGGCCCTGCAGTGTCCCAGAGACGGCAGCAGTTCTTTCAATAAGGAGCGAACTCCTATGGAGTCACAGCTGGCGCCCATGTACATATACGCTCATCAACCAATTTATTAGGCACCCCTATCTATTATCGGTTAGGTCCCCCTTTTGCCTCCATCTGCTTCAAGGTTCAACAAGCTGGGTGTAAAGAGACGCCCTTCTGCAGGCTACTGTTATAAAGACTTGTTATTTCAGTATTTGTAGCCTTTGGGTCAGCTTGATCGCATCTGGCCATTCTCATCTGATCTCTCCCATTAACGAGTTTTCATCCAATGAACTGCCACTCGCTGGATGTTTTTTAGTTTGTTGCACCGTTGTCAATAAACTGTTGAAACTGTAGCATGTGAAAACCTCAGCTGTTTCTGAGAAGCTGGAACCACCACTTCTGGCACCAACAATCATGCCACAGTCACACCGATCACTCACCTTCCCCATTCTAATGTTGGGTCAAATAAAAACCATGTCTTGACCGTGTCTGCAGGATTTATATGTTGACTTGCAGCCACACGATTTGCCGTTTGACAATGTGAGTAAACAAGCAGGTGTACCTTAAAAAAAAAAGTGGCCAGCGAGTGTGTTTGTGTGTGTTTCAGCGAGTGTGTTTGTGTGTGTTTCAGCGAGTGTGTTTGTGTGTGTTTCAGCGAGTGTGTTTGTGTGTGTTTCAGCGAGTGTGTTTGTGTGTGTTTCAGCGAGTGTGTTTCTGTGTTTCAGCGAGTGTGTTTGTGTGTGTTTCAGCGAGTGTGTTTGTGTGTGTTTCAGCGAGTGTGTTTGTGTGTGTTTCAGCGAGTGTGTTTGTGTGTGTTTCAACGAGTATGTTTGTGTGTGTTTCAGCAAGTGTGTTTGTGTGTGTATCAGTGAGTGTGTTTGTGTGTGTGTATCTGTACGCTCAGGCCGATATACAGACAGAGGAAGAGAACGAGAAGAGCATAACCCCCACAATCGGCATTTAATTGTATGCAAACAATTCATTTTAATTTGACGTTGACCCACCCCACAGGAAACATTTTATTGAATGCAAACAATTAATTTTAATTTAATTTGACTCTGCCCCACAGGAAGCATATTTTGATGTTGAGTTAAAGGTAGTCAAAGTTCCTTCCAATAAATTAATACAAATTAAACCAGAAGTGAAACAGGAAAGTCTTATTAATTTGACAAATCTTTTATCAAATTATATATCACTGGGCCTCTCAGGTAGTTCAGCGGTCTACGAGCGTGTTGAGAACAGCTGTGCTTCATTTAAATAACATTTACATAATATGTAAATATTATTTTATTTTCACACTATATAAGGATAAAGTTGCTGGACCAGAGGTATGCAGTAAGGCTTAACACCAGGGTGACATGCTTTGGGCTCCTGTCCTGGAAGGAGTATAAACCCTGACAATGTTGTTTACCTGGTAACTAACATGGGGCTCTCTGGTGAAAAATTGCAGCTGCTGGTGATTATATAATGGTTTCGGTGTCAGTCTGAGATGTTTTTATTTGCTTCCCAGATTTTTCTGGGATTACAGAACCAGACTTTCTACTTCACTGCTCATTCCCCTCCAATACACACTGAGCGAGACATTGTCTACAGATCTCAGTAGCGGCAGGGAGTATCTATCAGGAAAGAGTATCACGTAACCTCGGGAAGGTAGCGTGCAACAATTAAGATTTTCACCTGTTTACACTGGATATAAAAACGTATCTCTAATGCAAATCCGGCCATAAGTATCATTAATCTAGATATAATTGAAATCACCTGTAAAAATCCTCTAAGGTGCTTCATCGTTGCGCCATACTAACTTGATGGAAAGCTAACTCCATGGACAATGCTTCTTCCAGAGAGTGTGGTATCACCAGAGGGTTTTGTTGCAACGAAACAGGGATGTAGATTTTAGAAATTATGAAATTGGAGAGGAACGGTGCAGAACAGACAGAAATAAAAATGAAAATGGCAGTTGTCGCAGGTCCTGTTTTGAGGTAATGTGGGAAACCTTTCCAACCGGCAATTTAGGACTGACGACAGCATCTCACTCAGTGTGTATTACAGTGAAATGAGTAGTGATGTATGAAGTCTTGTTCTTTAATTCCTTCCAGCTCCGCAAACAGAGTCAGAAAAATAAAACATAAATTGTTTTTGTGTAGCAACTAAAACATCCCTCACTGGCACGGAAATAATCATAGCTACTGTCACCAGCAACAGCACTTCTTCGACTGAGCGCACAATGTTAGTTCCCAGGTAAACAACCTACAGTGGATATAAAAAGTCTACACACCCCTGTGAAAATGCCAGGTTTTTGTGATGTAAAAGAATGAGACAAAGATAAATCATGTCAGAAATTTTTCCACTTTTAATGTGACCTATAATGTGAACAATTCAATTGAAAAACAAACTGAAATCTTCGAGACGGAAAAATGAAAAATAAAAACCTTACAATAACCTGGTTGCACAAGTGTGCACACCCTCTTATAACTGGGGATGTGGCTGTGTTCAGAATTAACCAATCACATTCAAACTCATGTTAAATAGAAGTCATTACACACCTGCCATCATGTAAAGTGACTCTGATTAATCACAGATAAAGTTCAGCTGTTCTTGTAGGATTTTCCTGACATTTTCTTAGTTGCATCTCAGAGCAAAAGCCATGGTTCGCAGAGAGCTTCCAAAGCATCAGAGGGATCTCATTGTTGAAAGATATCAGTCAGGAGAAGGGTACAAAAGAATTTCCAAAGCATTAGATATACCATGGAACACAGTGAAGACAGTCATCATCAAGTGGAGAAAATATGGCACAACAGAGACATTACCAAGAACTGGACGTCCCTCCAAAATTGATGAAAAGACGAGA
>JACXGI010005200.1:0-11059 GCA_016801175.1 Esox masquinongy | reverse complement strand
GTTGCATTATTCAGCATATCGGGGGATTTTTCTCGGGCAGCGCTCCTCTTGGGAGCGAAATGACCTTGAGATGAAAAGGTGTTTCCGTAAAAACATCCCTTGGGAACAGGGGAGGATTGGCTGAAAAAGTGCAACAGACGTGTATTCTGGCCTTGCCTGGCTGCCCAAACTCTTCGCCATTATCACAGATGTTTGTTTCTTCTTGTATGTAGTCTGGATCTGAACCCCTGCCGAGAACTCCCCGGTTATTAAAACGACCAAACCTGATTGGTCCTAGAGGCCAAAGGCTTTCGTCTGATTGGTCCCAAATACAAAAGGTGTGGTTCATAGCTACATACTTGGTTAAAAGGACAGTTTAACAAGAAACCAGGTAAGCCTAGTTCAGCTGGCCCGCAAAAGAAAACATTGCCACCTCGAGATTCGAAACCGGGTCACCCATGTGAAAGGCTGTGTCGTTAACCACTACACCATGAAGCTGTACATTTGCAGGGTGTCAGTTTTAATAGTTAATTGGCCATTCGTGAATGATATTGATACAGTTGAACTGACTAACATTTCTTACTAAGTTTACCTCCACCACAAATAGCGGCTATGTATTGCGTTTGCCACTGGCCATTTTAACAGCGTATTAGCCAGTAATAAGCTTTACCGGTATCTACTAACTTACTGGAATAGTCATAAGAATTGAGCAATTGCTAAATTGTCTGCCAAAGCAATTACATTTCATGGCATAAGAACATATTTATTTCTTTCAAAGCAAAACAACATACTTTTTTCTTTCATTCGTGAATGACATTTATAAAATAACTATCAATAAAGGCAAGGATAACTAACTTTTTCATCAAGTGAAAAGACGAGAGAATCGTGGAATCTACCAGAAATAATTAATAAATGTCGTTGCTCTCAATCGAACTTAGGTCTTCCACATGAGAGGCACTGTCTTTAACCACTACGCCACGGCATTACACGTTTCAGCAGTCGCTAGACTCCATTGAGGTTTGTGTTAAACTGACTAACGTTTCTTAAGTTTACCTCCACCACAAATAGTGTCTATGAACTGTATTGCTTTTGCCACTGGCCGTTTTAACAGCTTATTAGCCATTAATAGGCTTACTAGTATCTACTAACTTCCTAGGAATAATCATAAGAATTGAGCAATTGCTAGCGAGACTGAAGATGAACTATTCCATGCCAGAAACAGTCGCAATATAACCGTATACAGTTTCAGGTTTTAGCCAGCGAAGTTTTCGTCAATGCAGAATAATTCACAATGTGTACTTCGCTTCGGCTGCGAGGAGATACGAACTCAGGACCTATAGTTCACAAGTCCGCTTCTCTAACCACTACGCTATTTAACAAGGGGTAGTCAGTCAGTCAGTCAGTCAGTCAGTCAGTCAGTCAGTCAGTCAGTCAGTCAGTCAGTCAGTCAGTCAGTCAGTCAGTCAGTCAGTCAGTCAGTCAGTCAGTCAGTCAGTCAGTCAGTCAGTCAGTCAGTCAGTCAGTCAGTAAGAGACATTTCCTCTTCTTAGCGATCTCCGCTAATGCGGTCCGGCAAAAATGTTGTTGACTTTGATATTGGTGAGAAATTTCATCTCTGCTGACTTATACAACACCCCCCTGTTTGACCTCACCCAGGGGAGTGAATCATAGTACAGTGGAAGATTTTGGTTGGGTTTTCAGGCAAAGTCTGAAAACCCAACCAAAATGTCTAAAGCAGTTACAAAATGTCTAAAGCAGTTACCTTTAGACATTATATAATGGTTGCCTGTCTTGTTTTGTCTCTATCTTTGCAGATGTTTACTAAAGCACTGTGTGATATACCAAGTTGCAGTATTATGAGGGGTTTCCACAAGCAGTGTGGTCAATCAGTCAATCTACAGTCCATCAGTCAGCCAGCACACTGCTACTATCACAATGATGCACACGCTAGTTTCTCCTTCACTCTTCTCACACAAACTCAGTCTCTTGCTCTCTTCTCTCGCTTCCTGTCTTGCTCTATTTCACTGACTGTCTCTCTTCCTCTCTCCGCAAGCCTATTCATCACAGTGCACATTTTAAAAGACTATGAGGAGCCATAAAAGTGGTGTTCAGCAGCTAAGTTTAGACCGGGTGCACGTGGATAGACTGCTTTCTGCTAAGGAGTTTTCCACACCTACTCACTCATGTAAACCTCCATTGATATATTTGTATGTGTGAGCAATGAGCAGAGAGTACTGTAGCCTATGTCAACTCCAGCTGGGGTTGGGGTGGGGGTCAGGGTTTTGGAAGTGGAGGGAGAGAGTGGTCAGATTGACGTGACAGCATAGAGGAGCTTAGAGGATACATCCCTATTTATTGCCTAGTTTATGAAGACACAGACAGCATTTTCCATTTGTGTGTAGTCAGGTGTTTTGGGACCAGGACAACAGGAAGTTAAAATTCCCTGGTAGTTGACTACATTAAAATCTATTGCCTTAAATTATTATTTATGTAAAAGTGGTACTAAAACACCACCATGTGAGCCCTGCAGTCCAATCTCAAAACTCCTGGCCAGCCATGTGTTTATGGCAGCACAGAGCTGCATTCAGTTTCTCTGTATGTTCTCCAACCCCGTGCAACCATTTAAAACCACCAGTTGAAAACACATTTTGGTTGTCGTACAGGAAAACCGTTAGGATGACTCAACCATTGCTTCAAGCCTCACTCTGATAAATTATGAAACATAGCCAACGTTCAAGTGAACTGAACGCACCTCTGTTTAAAAGGGGGCGATTGATTGCAAGGAGAAATGGTAAACTTTTTTCTCTCTGTCTCTTTGATCAATGCTGTCTGCCTGTCAGATTGAGAGAAACAGCCTGGGTGTTTTAGATTTTGAGAGTGCAAGACTTGCTCTGTATGGGCACTTTATAAAAAGTCAGAATGTTGAATAAACTTCATTTACACTTTACCTGTTTTCTCTGTGTACGAGGTAATCCCAGACAATATCCACAGAGATGTTAGACTACTAACAGAACTGTCAATGGGCTGGTCTCTGTAAGACATTTGGCTTTTTGGTTTGTGTTTGTGCTTTTACTGTATCCAACGTTCTGACTGCATCTCAGACTAGGTAAAAGGATGCAAATGAAAAGGTGACGAGAGGCAAGGAAAGAAATGGTGTTGTGGAAGTGAGATGGGAGAGATGGGCGATGTAACACGCTGTAAACTCTTTTCCCAAGGCCTCTGTCAGGCTCTAATTTAACAGACCAGTTGACATTGCCTCTGAGCTGCCAGCTGTCTCCACAGTTCATACCGGGGCATCTTAACAACCTCTACAGCAGCTCTAATGTAACACGGCCTTACAGCACCACACACACACACACACACACACACACAACCATAACATTGCAATGTCCCTTGCATTTCTGCAGCGTCTGCAAAATCTCCAGTTATCTGATCAGGTCTAATATAGCATTCAGGCTAGGAGACAATTTCAATTCATGGTTAATGCTCTCTCCTCCTGTATGGTAACGCCTTCGAGCAGTGTCTGTTCAACCAATGCTGTCATTACCAACCCAGAGCCCAGCAGTTAGACGCGGATGCAGATATGTGGATCAGATACGGGGAATGAATCTGTATGCATGCAGATTTCGGTGGCACAGCCCCTGGCTGGAACACGACAGGGTTGAATGAAACTGTTATATTTTGAGCCGTAATGGGGTATCAGTGGAACGGGGGAGAATAATCAAATGTCAAATGTGTCAGTGACAGCAGATAAAACCTCTCCGGGCAACACTGAGTCAGTTAACCCTCTGTGCGAGATGACATGCATATATCATCTGTGGTTGTGTATTCTGTGTAGGGGGTGTGTGCGTCTGTCTGTCAACAGCTTCACCGTTAAATCCATTGAGTTTACCCCCTGAAGCTGCTCTGATCTGATTCTCTATGCGCCTTTGGCTGGTTTTGGTTGGATGATTGGACGCTGGGTTGTAACGGAGGATGTCTGAGGAGGCACATAGAAGTGTAGCATGGAGCTGAAATTGAGGGAGGCAGATTTGGGGCCTGTGGTTTGCATGATGTTGTGGCAGATGTCAGGTTGTCTGTGTCTGTTTGTCTCTGTTTCTGTGCATGTCTTTTTGTGTGTGTCTCTCTCTCTGTGTCTCTCTGTCTTTCTCCCACTCTCTCTCTAGGTGTCTATCTCTGGGTGTCTCCATTTGCCCCTCTCTATTTTTCTCTCTCTCTGTGTTTGTCTTTCTCTCTGTCACAGTTGCTAGCTGTCCAAAATTGTAGCTGTCACACTGAAAAAATAGAGAAGGATCATCAAATTATTTCGCAAACATCCTTTCAGAATAATTTTTTTCACTCCAATTTAACCAAATCTTTACAAAAACTGAGACGTGTCCTCCGATGCATGTATAACCAAGCCATTTTGCTTCTTATCACACTGCTGGCTCAACCAACCAGTATACCCGCTTATCACACTGCTGGCTCAACCAACCAGTATACCCGCTCGGTGGAGTGTTTTAGCTGATTCCATGTAGCTCCATCTTCCATGTAGATAAGGACGTGTGAAACCTTCTCCTCAGCCGGAACTCTTCACGCTTGCACCGCCACAAACAATGCTTTTCATCTGATTTGACCTTTTCAGGGAGGACTTATGTTTGTGAAGCCGATGATCGGTGTCTGAACCAGATATCTGCTGATTGGATCAGGAGGAAATGGTACCTGTTATGCAAGCATTGTGTGTCTGTGTGTGCGGCTCTATCATCTGCCAGGGCATGACTCAACATGCACAGTGAACGGAAAGTCTGTCCTGAAACAAGAGCACCACCTCAGCCTGGACCGCCTGACATGTCTCCTACATACAAACAGGAAGTGTATAGGAGAGATCCTAGTAAAGTACTACTAAACAAATCCTCTCTGGCCCATTGCATTGTGGAGGAGACTCACTGGGTCACAGGATAGCCCTCTTATGGACACAATACTTTAGCGTAACCATTAGTATGACAGGCTTAGGTCTCATTTCTGCTCAGTTATACACTTCCTTTTAATACTGTAGATATTTCTGAGGAATAACAGCAGATTTACTTGTGTTGGATGTCTATAGCGGAGGGTAAAATGCCTATTGGACTCTCAAACTAGCCACTAGCGGTAAGAATGAATGCTGTTGTACTTATATAGACTGGCAGTTTGCTAGGGTATGCGGGTATGTATGGTGGATTGGTGTTTTAAGCTGTTGACTTTGACTGACAGTATGAATGTTGAAATCTGAATTTGAATGTTGAGTTTTTTTTTTTCCCAAGCCTTTGCCAAACCTTGACCCTAACCTTAACCATGTGGATTAAAACTTGATCCCTGTAATACCTAACACTAACCATAATACTTAACCCTTACCACAATACTTGGTCTTAATCTTAGCCATCCTTGTGCAGGGCCCATGCATATTTGCTCTTAATAATGCTAACCTTTACTTCATGGCTTGTTGAGTGCACATTTATTTTCGAAATGAAACAAATTTTATCCAGTGTAAACAGACCTGTTTGTCTGTGTCCGTAGACGTTGATAGCTAAGGGAAAGTGGGAGCAGTTTGTCATTATACTCTCTGTATTGTAATAATTATGACTTCCCCTTGTCATCTGCGAGGTACACTTCCACTCAGCCTGATAAAGGCCTTCAGTATAGTGTTGTGTCCATACTGTTCACATTAACACAATGTCTGGTGTGTTCACTGGATGTATGTAATATTGGATTTATTAGCCTTGTACACCTGTTATTTCTCTGGTCCAGCTCCTACCAGTCTGGGATAAGTGGAAAAACACTGGGTTATTTTCACAGTAGCGCACTCTTTCTTTTTTTCCCCTCTGTCTGTCTCGCCTGAGAGAGAATCTCCGTGCTCTGGTTACAGGTGTTGTGTTTCAGTGTTGAGATATGGGGTATTATATATATCCAAAACTCCTCTTATCTAAATTGACCATCTGGGTTTTGGTATCACTGTGACCTGATTTGTCCTTGTGTGTGTAATTTTGTTGACGTTTAACTATCCAGATGGGAGCAGAAAATTCCCCCAAGGTAAATGTAACTTGACAGAGAAATATTGCTGGTCTGCGAGAGGAAAATACCTGTCTTAGAGGTTCGTAACCAAACCTGGCAGCGATGACACACTTGTCAGGCAGTGACTTGGATCACAGTGCCATTCGGAGGGGGGCTGGGAAATTAGGATTTTAAATGTAAATAATTGTTTGCGTGTATGTTTCAACACCACCTTGGGTGAAACCTACACACATACGTATGGGGCAGACCTTCACTGACAAGGTCCAGAAATACCAGTCCCTCATTTCACGCCTGAACAGCCTCTGGTGTTCGGGCAGACTTGCGGTTCTGGTTGTTGACTGGTTGGCTCAGCCATGCTCACAGGTTGGCAGCTAGTACCCTTCGGATTGCAGGCCTGATTTAAACCAAGGCTAAGCAATGAGCAGACTGCTCTTCAGTGTCAGGGCTGCTGGGCTTCATGGAGGATGGAGCCATAATTATCCTATTCACTGTAATATGATTTATGGATTCAACTAAAGTATTTGAAATGTATGTGGTGTGAGAGACGGGAGTAAGTCAGCCGGTTTGCCAGCACCACTGTGCCGGTGCGCGGCTGTGCGTGCGCGTGCGTGCGTGTGTGTGAGTGTGTGTTTGCAGGGCAGAGCCAGTGGAAACTTCCTGGGTTGTGCTGCTGGCATAGACACTGCTCCCTTTCACCAATGGACTCTTTTCCCTCTGCCATCTCACTCTCCTCTCGTCTTCTCTCTCCCCTCTGCCATCTCACTCTCCTCTCGTCTTCTCTCTCCCCTCTGCCATCTCACTCTCCTCTCGTCTTCTCTCTCCCCTCTGCCATCTCACTCTCCTCTCTTCTTCTCTCTCCCCTCTGCCATCTCACTCTCCTCTCTTCTTCTCTCTCCCCTCTGCCATCTCACTCTCCTCTTGTTTTCTCTCTCCCCCGTCTTTTCCTCTGCCACCTCACTCTCCTCTCGTTTTCTCTCTCCCCTCTGCCATCTCACTCTCCTCTTGTTTTCTCTCCCCCATCTTTTCCTCTGCCATCTCACTCTCTTCTCGTCTTCTCTCTCCCCCATCTTTTCCTCTGCCCTCTCGGGGGATTTCTACTGACCTCAAGTCCTGTTACACTGTTTCTCTAAGAGGGCGTTAGAGGGTTTTATGCAGCTCTCTCCTCCGTCCTGTTCGTTCACACTGCACAGTCTGCCCTGGATGGAAAACATGATTTTACCCCATAAAACAGTGACCAAGTCAGGGATTTATGGCGTTGGGACACAATGTCAGGTGGTTTGTGGTTCTTTCGTTCAGAAAGAGGGAAAGAGATTAGGGGCAACAGGCGACAGTAGTGTTATAGGTTGACCTCTTTTTGCAGAATGTCCTGTCCTGGCCGTATGATGACGACGTGAGCTGGTGCTTTGGAATCAGGTGAATTGTAATGGGGGTGATGCCCCTGGTGTGTGCGTGCGAGTGCACGCGCGTGTACGTGTGTGCCGGGGGATTGGTACACTGGCAGCTTTATGCCTGTGAATGCCTGGCTGTGTGAGAGGAGAGGAGCAGAGGGGGTCAGAGAATACAGACTTACCTCAGTCCTCCGCTGTGAGTGTGTCTGCCTGTGTGTGATCTTATCTTCATATGCTGTGATCTGTGTTAAGGAACATGTGTACTCTGATTTATGAAATGGGATTATTGCAGGTATGTGGAAGCCATCTTGATCTTAGCTGGATGCCAGTATAGTTCTGACTAGAGGTTACTTTTATGAGAAACAGTATGTGGATTCAGAAGAACTAGGAGAACAGTTTGAGATGTCTAAGCTAAGCAAGATTGAGGCAGAAATAGTTGAGAGCTGGGTAGACGTTTTGCAGGGTCTTGTCGGTTACAGGCTTGAGGCACTGGTACTGCGTATCATATAGAAAATTGAGAACAATGTTTGTTGATTGGAGTGTTTGACAATTTTTAGGGCATTCCCCTGACATGACCTGGTGTAGAGTTCCTGGAGGGCTGGGAGATTGAATGAGTGAATTTTGGGAGATTGAAGAGTGAATTTTGCTGTTTATACCACCATCTAAAGGACCTTGACAACAGTGGAAATTTCAGGAAATCAAATAGTCAGTATTGCATCAAAGAAAGAATAAATAGAGAAATGTCAGACAGGGTGCAGGGCTTCAGTGTTTTGATGCTCTATAAGCCAGGCTAAGCTAATTGCAGTCACAGAGAAGGAGCAGAAAGCAGAACAGTGGGCAGAAGAGCTCATTAAAGATCTGGAGCAGGAAATCTGAGTTGGAGCAGCTCTCACACACTAAGGACCAACTTCACCTCCTCCAGAGTTTCCCATCCCAGGGCACCCCTCCACCCACCGAGGACTGGTCTGAGATCTGTGATCTACGTGTAGGGACTGTGAGAAGAACTGTCTCTTCTGGAGGAAACTATACAAAGACATGGAAAAAGTCCAACTGAAGAAGATTCAACAGTGTGTAGTACTCTGGACCCAGATACAGCAATTCCTGCAAGTGTAGAAGTGAATCTCCCACACCTGAATCTCAAGGTCTTATAGCAGTCTTCTTGTCCTTGCAAAGGAAGGCTTCTCCTACAGTACTATGAGATGACAGTTAGGGGATGATTGCAAGGAATCTAGGAGCGTTCTGAGATGTAGAAATAGCCGGAGAGTATGTCAACAAAATCTAGGAGTGGCCAGACTGTATCTCAACAGGAAGGGCTTATCTCTCAGAGGATGTATACTGGACTGAATGGCTAAAACTGGTTAAAGTGGCTCTTACTAGCTCCAGTGCCTTCCTCTTCATGACAGAGATGCCCCAGAAGGTTGGGGATGCTTGTGGATTATGAAGAGGGTCTGGCATTCTTTGAGGCCAGGTCACATATCCACTCTGTCACTGGCTGCACTTCCGGAGATGCTCTGTCCACACCTTTGACTTGCCTGTAAAGTGGTGAAACCCCATCTCCTCACGTCATCTCCATTTTCCCCCTCATTGTGATAGGTGTCGTTACTAAGATTGAGTAAGGTGTCAGATCTAGTGCTCTACAACGAGTTGTGGTAGGATGTCTCTGGTGGTTTTGCTCCATTGTCTCTGCCATGTTTATAGCTGTTCCAAATGATATTTGCATATGTATTTTTAGAAAATTATTTTCACATTTCAGATGTATTTTAGATCTTCTCATGCATATATGTGGCAGTAACAAGCAACACCTATCCAAGCACCCGGAATCTCTACTAACCTATATTTAGTCTGTGTGGTGGACATTGTTCTGAGCCCAAATGGACTACATAGACAGACATTGAATGTAGCCAGAGAGTGTGTGTGTCTGCCAGCCAAGCTCTCACCCTGCCAACTGCTGGCCTGCTATTCTGGGGCATGCACACAAAATGGCTGCATTAAGTCCCGGGCCATAAATTAAGTCTGTCCCGAGACCTGAGGGCCGGTGGGGTCAAGTGGGCTGGGGGGGCTGGGGTGGGGGGGGTTGCGGTCCGCTGTTGCTGACACGCATGCACTCTGGGGAGCCATGTCTGTGGTAGCGGTGCAGAGAGCCTGCAGCAGCATGGAGCAGAATGTGACATTGGGGATTGTAGAGCTTGGAGCATGCTGACGTGTTAACCCCCAGAACAAAGTGGCTGCCTTTCCTTTCTAGCTCGAAAAAGCAATTTAGAAGAAGAGTGAGAAAGTAGAAGATGGAATTCAGACAATGTCTCTGCCAACTGTGCAATACCTGGGCTACGCGGGAATAGGTTTTTTTTTTTCCCCCTGCTCGTTTCGCCCCGGACAATGTCGCGAAACTGGATTTGTATTGTTGTGTAAAATCAACTGTAAAAATTTCTAATGGCTTCTTAGCTGTGGTTTAAAAGAGAATGGGCGAAAGTTAGCGCACATGCACACCCACTGACTGAACGAGAGTTGTAATCTGATTCTAGTTATTGGTTTTATGTCAATTAGCTGGTCGTTGAATGATGTATAGACCCGTACAGTGGATCTAGTACACAGGGTGGGTTGGTGGGTGTCTGTGTATTGGTTAATCATTGCTTTATAATGCACTAGAGGGAGGCAAATGCCTTGTGTAGGGCTGTCATTATGGGAGGTGTAGGTTACTATACACACTCAAAAATTGAGGTACAAAACAAGAACATTTGTGTACTTATAGGTACACTTTTGAAGAATGTTCCCTCAAAGGTACAATTTTGGTCTTTATGGGGACAGAAGAGCACCTTTTGACTAACAGAAATGGTACAGAGTGAATTAAAACAAAAGAAAGAACACATTTGTACCTTTTCACCCCTGAGGTGAGGGGCTGCATTGGACCCTGCAGCATTGAAAACTTTTGTCATTTGCTGGTACAATTTGAAAAGGTACAAGAATGGACTGGCACTAAAGGGTACACAATTGTCTCTCAAAAAGGTACCCCCCAGCGACAAGCATTTGTACCCTTTTAAGTACACACCGGTACTTCTATTTCTGAGTGTATGCCAGGGTTAATATACATGGCTATGTTCTTCTCTAGGCTAATGTATGGGATGTTTAAATCGCATGATCATCCATCTGCAATTTCATTTAAGCTGAAATGTCATACCTTACCAATGATTAATTAGTTTAGAAGACAAAATAAGAGTCAGATCTGATTCTAGCCTTTAAAAACAGAGCAATGCCGCCCCCCTCCCTAAATGACCTGCTGGTCATCGGAACCTCATTTGATTGTTGGGTAGTGATACT
Source organism: Esox masquinongy (assembly GCA_016801175.1). Lineage (NCBI taxonomy): Eukaryota > Metazoa > Chordata > Actinopteri > Esociformes > Esocidae > Esox > Esox masquinongy. The sequence continues at coordinate 350 of JACXGI010005200.1, read as the reverse complement.
GTATGTCTGAGAAAGGGTGAGGTTACTTTTTAAAAGCAGTTTGTTTTTGGCTTGGCCATTTCATTGGGGCATTCATGTTAATGCAGCGTCCTTATTGTACAGTGTGTTTTGTCTGTACTTGACAGAAATGGGGTGATGTAAGGCAAGTACATACAGAATTTGTAGGCCTAAAGGAGATGTTTGGTGAACCAAATGATTGTGACATGTAGAGGGGGAAACTGGGTTGTTTGGTGAACCTAATGGTTGGAACATGTAGAGGAGAAAGCTGGGTTGTTTGGTGAACCTAATGGTTGTGACATGTAGAGGGGGAAACTGGGTTGTTTGGTGAACCTAATGGTAGTGACATAATG
>JACXGI010005199.1:25050-48627 GCA_016801175.1 Esox masquinongy | reverse complement strand
TTAAGGGTGTGCACACTTATGCAACCAGGTTATTGTGAGTTTTTTATTTTTTATTTTTCCCCCTCAAAGATTTCAGTTTGTTTTTCAATTGAATTGTTCACGTTATAGGTCACATTAAAGGTGGAAAAAGTTCTGACATGATTTATCTTTGTCTCATTCTTTTACATCACAAGAACCTGGCATTTTAACAGGAGTGTGTCGACTTTCTATATCCACTGTAGTTGAGACAGTATTTCAGAAGTACCCTTTTTCTAAGATTAACATGATATAGCGTCTTTAGCAGATCAACTCAGTATTTCTGTTAAAATAGAGCAAATGTTCTCTGAAGTTATGCAGATCAGATTTGATGCCTCAAGCATTGATCAATAAATGGACGTCGTATGGTCGAACGTTATTTCCCCCTCTACTGGAGTACACACAGGAGAAAGGAGGGGTAACGGAAGAACCTGGCATTTTAACAGGGTTGTGTAGACTTTTTATATCCACTGTCTGATATATTTGGTTTTCCAAAAGAGGAAGGCCAGTGAACAGGTATGGTATGTTCTCCAAAAACTATTTATGCCAAAACGAGCATTGTATCAATGGTTATGCCTGTTTATTCTTTCAGGAAAATGTATAAGCAGCTGCAGCGTGGATAAACCTGTCTGTGAGGAGTAGTGATGGGAAGATTCGGATCTTTTCGAATCGTTCAGTAAAAAGAACAGATCTTTCGACTCATTTCATTCATTTGAATCAGCCCCCCCCCCCCCCCCAGGGAAGTCTAGCACTACCTCAAATAACTGTCTAAGTTTGTTAGCCCGACTTAGACAGTCTAATAACTGTCTAAGTCGGGCTACATTTGTACATTTGTAAAGATGAGAATAGGAAGGAACCGTAGTACTCTAACTAACCATATCATGCTTTACAGCCAACACCAAACACCATTTTCATTATGTGTATTATCAGAAGATTTCAAAATTAATTATTGTCCAAAAAACGCACAAGCGCAACTCATTGTCCAGTGTTAAAATGAAGAGGTAAGATCAAGGATCAATTTACATCGATAGAAATCATTTGAAAATAGTAATAAAAGTTCATTTTAAACGTAATGATATTTATCCTATCATTACAACTTTTACTATGTACTAATACTACTATTTTATTCTAATAGCTGATAATAGACCAAATACCTTTTTTGGTCTATTAGGCTGATAATAAACGAGAGACTCGGAGATCCAAAAGATGAAAAAACTTAAGCTATCTTCTCCTTAGTCATTGCCGTTCCTTCTGGTGATCGCGGGATGAAAAGGACCACGAGAAAACGTTTATTAATAAATCTGATCTGTTTAATCGAGTCCTGACAGTTACAGTAGGCAATTACCAATAGACATGTACATAACATAATCACTTGATAACTGAATAACAGCCTACTGTCCTAATATTTATTGTAGCTAAAGTTTCTTAATTTGGAACATTAAGGATGATAATAGCCTATGAGATACTTGGAGATCAGATAGATTGAAAGACTTATTTCCTCATTAGTCGTACGCCTTCATTCTCAGGAGATCCACAGTGCCTAAAGATCCATGGATTATTTTGTTCATCGTTCCTTCCGGTGAATGAGATTTGAAGATCCGAAAGAGCCATGGATCATCGTTCATCCTTCCTTCTGGTGAATGAGATTCGGAGATCCGAAAGAGCCATGGACCACCGTTCATTTGGTTCATCGTTCCGCAGTAGGATCTTCAGATTCGAAGATCTGAAGATCCTACTGCGATGAATCATGAATCACGATTCCCCCGGTTCAAAAAGAACTAATCATTCACAAACGACCCATCACTATTATCAAGGAAAATCTCCTAGAAGTGTGCGTATGGAGCTCATATGAATGTTTGATAAATTGCACCTTAAACCGTTCTTAGGAATATTCCACACCTTAAACCATGTAAGAATAATTTCTATGCACGGTTGATAAATGAGGCCCCAGGTTAAAAAATAGCAAACTTTTCCTTTAAGCATGTGGAAGCATTAGTTATGAAACAGCATTAATTCAGCTGAACTTGCCATTCCTCTAATTTATAGTTTCCTTGTCTGTTAAATGAAATGGACATTAGGATATTACATTACATTCAAGCAACCATTTCTATAGGAAGCACAGCATTCTTTATTTAAGACACAGATTAAACTACCTATGGTTCTCTGTTGAGGCCATTCAGTGTGAACTGAAGTTTACAGAGAACAACTGAAATGACAATGGGGGGCAGATCTCCAGAAGAAGGTTGAGATTAATCTGCCTAAAGTTGAGATGCAGCTGAATAGCAATCATTTTTTTAAATTTATGTCCCAATTATGGGACTGAAAATGTGAAGCATTTAGCAGGTTCACTCAAACATTGCCTTTTAATACTAAGGCTAAACATAGCCTCCCATTTTTCCCATAAAGAGGAAGATGTTCTAATCATAATACTGACAAGTCCGCCTCCTCTCCAAAAACATCCAAGGCCCTCGCCACATCTTTTCTCCCAACAGATCTCACCAGGCGTCTGGGTCAGACACCCAGGGGGAGAGGTGTGAGGGAGCTGGATAAAAAGACATGACATTTCCTGGGCTGTGTTCTCCCAGAGCAGTCTGGGAAGTCTAGGAGAAGAGGTGACAGATGCTGTCATGTTCTTTCCCTCTGGCTTTAGCCAGCAGTAATAGCTTACACTTTCCCTCTGGCTTTAGTTAGCTGTAATAGCCTACTCTTTCCCTCTGGCTTTGGCTAGCTGTAATAGGCTGTTCTTTCCCTCTGGCTTTGGCTAGCTGTAATAGGCTATTCTTTCCCTCTGGCTTTGGCTAGCAGTAATAGGCTATTCTTTCCCTCTGGCTTTGGCTAGCAGTAATAGCCTACTCTTTCCCTCTGGCTTTGGCTAGCTGTAATAGCCTATTATTTTCCTCTGGCTTTATCTAGCAGTAATAGGCTATCCCCTGTCCCATCCACAGGGCTACTGTATCCTGGATGGCCTGAACAGAGCTCCCAGCACTAGTTGTGCTAGTACTCTACTACTATCAATAATAGTACTACTGCTATTACTGCTGTTAATGCTGTTATAACTCCTTCTCCCCCTCCCCCTATACCTCCATCTCTCTGTCCTCTTCTTTCATCTTCACTTCTTTTTTCCTCCTTCTCTCACACGTTAATGGTTGGAGAGCCTGTTCTGGATCTATCTAGAATCCAGTTGAAGGATGCATAGTACACTTTTTTGTATGTAAACACTCAGAAAAAAAGCTCATTTGGTAGGGGAATCTTATTCGTTTTTCATTTCAAGGAGAACCCTTTTTAATTCCACTTGGAACTTTTGGGGGTTTCAGTAGAAGCTGTCAGTTGGAGAGAGATGAGACAAGTGAGAACCAACAAACCTCTTAACATTCACTAATAAAGTGGAAGCTACACAAAGCTCTCATTAAACTCTTAATTAGTTCTGTTGAATCCTTGCATGAGCTAATACTGCTCTCCTGAGTCTGTTCTGTTTTGCCCTACCACTCTCACTCTGTCCCCTGTCCATCTCTCTCTCTCCCTCTCTCTTCATTCTGATCTGAAGCACTTTACGCATGACCCTTTGATGTCATTATCTTATGAATATACTTCTCTCTGGATCCAAGTGTCTTCCTTCCTCAAATGCAGTTTCACATATGAAAACACCAATATAACCAGATCATCATAACACACTACTTCACATGTACACCAAACCTATGACACACACACTGGCTTTTCAGCTCCCTTTTTTCTCTCCTCTTAACAGGTTGGTACTCACACACATATGAAATCTCTCCATTAAGCAGGTGAGGAGATGTGAGCATTATCTATATGGGTACATTATATCTTCAAAGCTTAAAAGGTCAGTGGGGATTGGATGAGACGCGTCATCCTCAAAGATTACAAGTGTCACGAAGATATCATATAAGGGGGGCCTGAAATGTTAGGGCTCCCTCATCCTCCAAGGGAGATAATTTGCACTGCGTTCCTCTGAATTTAAAGGGAAGGATGGAGGTACGGAGGGATGGAGGATGAATTATGAATTCAAAAATCATTATGAAAAATGAATTATGAAAATCAGAAGAATTACAAAACACAATGTCGATATCCAGTCCTTCTCTCCAGACGATCTTGGATTTGTATTGGTTTTCCAAGTGGCTATTGCTTTGGACCTGACACCATTGGTGAGAATATTCCTTAGGCCTGTGTAAAGAAAATATGTATTCAGCAGTAGGCTATAATAATTCATATGTATATGTTTAGTCATGAAGAAAGGAAGTGTGGCTAAGATGCAGAAAGCATGTGTCTATCTCCAGAATGGACTCTCTTCATACACTGGGTTTCGTAACGTTGCAGGAATTATTTACCGTTTAATTGTTAGTGTTCATCATTTCCCCATTATGTATATCACCAGTTTTGCAATTGCCATTGCTTCTAATCTACATGTACAATGTTTGTTATGGTGATTTCTGTTAACACATTCAGTATTTCTTTCACGGCCTAACGTCATCTACCGTCCTCTCTATCAGAGTGGGCACATTGTTTGCAATGTTCCTAACCTACAGTTGTGCTTCAATTGTGAGGAACAATATCTGGTTTATTTCATTTCATTTGTGAGTTATGTCAATGTATTCCTGTCTTTTGTTTGGAGTGTTCTGTGTTGAGTAAGTGCACGCCTGATTACCTGGGCTGTGCATAAATCTACTGCTCGTTTGGGAACGTCTGAATATTATTTTGGGATCCAGTTGACATAATGTAAAACCTCAGCAGAATGCAGTAAATCAGTTACGTACAGAGCAGATTATTAATGCTTGGATTGAGTGTGTGTGTCTGTGTGTATGCGTGCGTGTAAAATACGTTTTTTACCTCATGGGGGCCTTTCAAGCAGCCCCCAAGTGGGAAAAGTCTATTAAAAGTTAAGGTATTACTGTAGGTTGGGGTTAAAAGTTACAATCGGGATTAGTGTTCAAACTAGGGTTATGGGTTTAGTATTAGGTTCAGGGTTTTGGTTGTAAGAATTGTGGTTACGGTTTGTACAATAGGATTTTTAAGGGGAATTAGGTTTGATGCCTTTATTTAGAAAGCTATGCTGAACATGTGTGTGTAGTTCACTTAGGTGTATCTGCATTGCGGTGGATCAGTGGTGGTCCTCGGAAGACAGCAGGCTGCATCTGACTGCTGCATTAATCGAATGCCAGAACATAGCCCTTATGAAACAGTGATTACTGTACAGGGAACAACATCCTATTATCATATGGCATGTCTCTCAAATTGCCCAAAGTTCCATTCCAACCGTACATTGCATATAAATAAGAACATGCGTCAGCCGATTGTGCACAGTGTGTGCCTTCCTCCTCCAAACTACTGACCTATCAGGCGCTGACATGCCCTTCCCATCTGCCCCTCTGCCTGAGGGTGTGACCCTGTGATGGGCATGATGGGTAATTCATGCTGAAGTGGAGAAGCAGGGGAGGTTTTAATTGGGACTGTTTTAGCCTAGTCAGCATTGGACAACATGTCATATTGTACTTCTCTTATGACTGAGACTGAGGTATTTCTCCTATGTGGCAAATTGAAATTATTACAGATGTTCACGTGACAGGACTTCGGTTTCTCATGAAAACTATCCACGTATACCTCTTGAGTTAGAAGTGAAAAGTGAACGTGTATGTCAGATATATTTCAGTACCATATGTAAATGTTACAGAAATGTTTTCCTTTATTATTAAAAAAGCTCACTGGATGTTTTTTTTCTGGGTAAATATCTGCTAATTTAATCATCTTAGCAAAACTGTGAGAAATCAATATTGTTGAACAAGCCATTGCCATGCTCAGCAAGATGATCTGTTACGAAGGCAAATAAATGTATAAAAGGCTTCTTTAGGTACATAAGCTGAATATTGAGGTGTTGAAGCATTTCTTCCCATCCAACTTGACGGAGCTTGAGCTCTGTTAAGTGGAGACTTACCCTACTTACACTCAGACTCTGAGAGCCACAGTAGTCCTTATTTCAAAACACATAATTCAAGGCACCAAAAATTTTGGAACGATTGGTTTTATGTGTTTCTGGTCAATATGTTGTGTTCTGTTATCAATCATAAAAGAGCTGCCAATGTTCAGTTTAGATTCTAGGCTTTGTGTTCACCTTTGGAGTCTGCTATTGGTGTCTGTCAACATGAGGACCAAAAAAGTATTAGTGAGAGTCAAAGAAGCCACTATGGGGCTGAACTCCAAAACCTGAAAAGTGGTGAACTCTGCAATGGCAAATGACCACGGAATACAATAAAAGGTGATGAAAAAACACAGAACTGGCTCAGCACTGGCTCCCCTCAAAGCTGTGTCCTGTCCCCCCTACTCTTCTCCCTGTACACCAAAAGCTGTACCTCCAGTCACCACTCTATCAAGCTTGTTTGCAGATGACACCACCCTCATCAGACTTATTTCTAATGGAGACGAGTCCGCCTACAGGTGGGAGATTGACCATCTGGTGTCCTGGTGCAGTCAGAACAACTTGGAGCTCAATGCCCAAAAGACAGTGGAGGTGATTGTGGACTTCAGGAGAAACCCAGCTGCCCTTCCTCCATTGCCCTAGGTGGCTCCCCAGTCAATTCAGTGGAGTCCTTTCGCTTTCTGGGCACCACCATTGCCCAGGACCTCAAGTGGGAGCTGAACATCACCTCTCTTACAGAGAAAGCACAGCAGTGGATGTACTTTCCGCGGCAGCTGAAAAAGTTCAACCTGCCAACTATTATGATGGTGCATTTCTGCACTCCCATCATAGAGTCCATCCTGACCTCCTCTATCACCGTCTGGTACGCTGCAGCCACTGCCAAAGACAAGGGCAGGCTGCAACGCATCATCTGCTCTGCAGAGAGGGTGATTGGCTGCAATCTGCCCTCTCTACACAACCTACTGTACACACCTCCAGGACGTGGAGGCGAGCAGCAATGATTGGGTCTGATCCCTCTCACCCTGGAAATGGACTATTCAGAACTCTCCCCTCTGGCTGAAGGCTGAGGTCTATCAGGACCAAAACATCCCACAAATCTATAACCCTCTCCCACATACATAAACAACCCTCAACTGGATAAAATCTTGCACATTACATATACTTTTTAGTTATTTATTAGTAATTTATTAACGCACAGTCTACTATTTTTATGCTCAGTCCACTGTTCTTATTTGTTTTTATTCCTTTTGTATTAATTGCTGCACCAACGGCCAGAACTAATTCATTGTATGTTGTGAAACTCACTTGGCATTAAAACTCTTTCTGATATCTAATTCTTGAAATCCAAACTGTTGGAATGAAATCCAAACTGTTGGAATGAAATCCAAACTGTTGGAATGAAATCCAAACTGTTGGAATGTACAACTAGAAGAAGAAGAAACTTCACTGACCGAATAAATATGCACTGTAGTGCAATATTGCAGTAGGGTGCCATACTCCTTTAGAGTGACTGGAATAGCTAGTGAATATTTATCTACAGATATTCACCACAATCTGCTTGGCCCTACTTCTGAAGTGTCCTTTTGTTTAGCAGTCCAGTGAGATTAGTCCACTGTGGAGTATTTGTGTGTGTGTGTATATGTGTGTACAGTATGTGTGTGTGTGTGTGTGTGTGTGTGTGTGTGTGTGTGGCCGACAGCAGGGAGGTCTGGGTGAACCCACGGCCCTTGGACTCAGGCCTAAAGCTGTCGGAGCATTATGTTGACACTGACACCGTAGGTGTGCATAGCGGCTGAGGCAGGGGACGACCCAATGATATCCTGTCACCTGAGGAACCATGACTCACACAATGCAACGTGTCGACGTCGCCACTTCCAACACAATCACACAGCCGAGCTCACACAAGGAGTCACCTTCAGTAACGTGGAGAGAGTCCCTAAAAACCCTTCGCACGCGCGTCCTCAACTGGGATAGATAGGGTGTGTTAACATCATGGGCGTTTGATGCCGGGAGCCATTTTGTTTTGCCCTCTGGAGTTAATTTAACAACACGCAGCTGTTTCCATGTAATCGTCGGACCGATGCACTGTGAACGTGGAGCGGCGCTGCTCTATGGGTGCATTGGGATGAGTGAGCATTGGAATGAGTGAGCATTGTGCTTCCAGCCGTGAGAGGAACAAAACAGTCAGTGGACTCAGTGTTAATCAGTGATTAAAAGGCACGGCCTAAAACAATGTTTCTATATGAGTTCATCTGAATAATTTCATGTGCGCTACTGTTTTGGCTCTTCAGATTTTCCTCTTTATCAAACACACCCATTTCACTGCCTGTGTGTGTGTGTGTGTGTGTTTAAGCTGTCCTGCTGTGAATGCCTAGGGATATGGTTATGTTTAGGGCAGACCTTGATGAGCTCCTGTGGAGAAGATCACACAGTCAGACTAATAGGGTTTTACCAGAGAGAAGGAAAGAGAGAGGTAGCAAGAGAGAGAGAGAAAGAAAGAAACACACATGCAGGCACACACGCATACCCAGAAATTGAGATGGAGGAGCTAATTGCCCTATGTTGACGGAGTTAATATCAACATGCGGATAGCTCTATGTTTCAACACAGCCAAAATGTCACATTCCAGAAATGAGTTTTTAATGGTGTGCAATAGGACATTACCATGCCAATTCAGTGCTCTGTTTGTGAAGAGCCAAAGACTCTCATCCATTACTTAGTGTGGAATAAGGCCCCACAGCCTTGACAGGATGATGTATCATGAATCTAGAGACATAACAGAGCTGTCTAATTACAAACAGGGATGCTCCTCCAAACACACACACACACTAACATCACACAGACTCATCAAACACACACACATCACGCGTCTCACACACACACAAAGACACATACACACACACACACGGTTGCTTTTCTATCCTTGTGGGGACCCAAAAAATGGTTCCTTTCCCTATGACCTTAACCTAAGCTGTTCATTTACCACTCTCCCAGTCTACAAACGGTGGAGGTGTGTCCACTGAGGGGGATGAGGGACTGAGGGTTGCAATGCCCAGTGCTGTTTGTGCAAGGCGCTGAGAGCAATGACAAACAGCATTGATTTTTCTTCTCCCTGAACATGAGGTTTAGAAATCACTTCAATACCACCTTAACGATCACCACTCTATTAGGCTCAGAGATACTGTGTAGTACCCTGAGGCGACAAGGACTCAGAACCACCACTCCACAGTGGCTTCATAGCACACACTGCCCTCTGACAGCTGAATTCGCAGGTACCGACATGGATTCAAAGTTGGTTCTTGGATGGGAGTCATGTGTTTGGAGAGAAATTGTGTGAATGCCTGTGCACTGCGCACATGCTTTAATCTGAGCATGCCTATATGCAGTATTAATCTTTGTTATTGCCTGTGTGCGGTACCGTTCTCCGTTATAGATTCCTCTACACTAAAAAACCTTTTCCCTTCTCTTCTGTAGAGCTGTCAGAACAGTGGTGCCCATCCATCTCTATGTGTCTCTCACAAAGCCTTCTGAGACTGACTCACCCTTCAGTGGAAATGCAACATGGGACAGTTAGGGAGTGATGGGGGAAAGAGAAAGGGATAGACAGGGAGATATGACGATGAGAGACAAAAACATTTTTATGATGTATTAAGATGAAGTCATGGAATGAAAACCAGGGAATCACACCGCTCACAATGGAGACATAACATAAGAAGAATCACGATAGGAGATGAGTTTTAAATTTAGAGTCCTTCTGCCATCTACTGGTCACAGATTGCTAACACATGCAGATAAACAATAAAATATGTTTTCCCAAATTAATTATTCATTCTACTTTGAGGGAAGAGTAGTTGAAATAAGCTACTAACACATACATAATAATACACATTGGTTTAAGTAAAAATGACTCAAAAACAATATTAAAGGAGGCCACTAAATACAACAAAAGAGCATTTGAACACATGCTGTCACTGCTCACACAGTGCCCTCTGGTGGTGAAGTAGTAGATTGGCATGATATATAGTCTAGAACTAGGCAACTATAATGTCAACACCTGTCTCTATATTGATTTCTTTAGACAAGTGTAATATCGGGGTATTGGAAGTGTGCCCATCAATCTGGTTTGTACTCGTGGGGATTTTCTCAAAAGGGAAAAGCTATAACGCTAACAGAACCATATTTCAGCACTATTCGAGGAAACTGCTTCGTAATGGGAATACCAGAGTTCAGCAGCAAATGGCCAGTTACATTTAACCCCCCCCCACCCCCAGATACCTGTGTAACCAGAAAGATGATTAAACAAATTCAGGATACCCTGAAACGTTTATTATTTTAAGGTATTACCCTAAGCAATATTGGGTCATCCAATAACTAGCCTACTGCGTGCATGCTTTCAACACCCATTTTAATGACAAAAAATGCCCTAGAAGACAGACCACAATATTTAACAAGTTATAGAAAAGCTATCGTATCAACAAATAGAACAGAATGCTGACACATTTACAACAAAATAGTACCACCAGACGATTAATCAAAAGTCAAAGGAAACCTGGCACAAATGTTCAGAGTGGACCTAATTCCAATGACTAGGAATTATTAGTAGCAAATAAAGCTTTCACAAAAACACTTTGGTTGCAACGCAGGTGATAACATGTAAAGGCAAATAGGCTCCTACTATTTACAATAAGATTTGTCACAACTGCAATACACCAAATAAACTATAGGGCTATTATCATTTATTGGATGTATGTGCTTTTCATGAGAACAGTGGGATACGGCGGTGAAGTTAGCTTTATATTAAAGATTCTGACTTAAAGAACAAGCAACAAGCCTCGATAAAGAACAAGCAGCAAGCCTCATTTTTCTATGTCATTGTCATATTTATGTTCTGGAGGTGAAAACCAGGTAAAACCCTACTCTCTCCGGATACGAGGGTTAAGGAACTGTCCTACAATTGCACCTTCAACAGTTGCCTATTAATGAAAAACTTAAATAGCTCTGTAACAAAATAACTTCTTCAATATAACCAACTGATATAGTTTCAGGTAACTCTTCCCAGCCATCAACATCTTTTAGTTTTACCATTTTTAAATGTATCAAAATATATAAAAAAACCATCTTAATGCATTTTTCCATTACAAACTGTCAAAAGTTCTGACGCTATATAACTTTTATTAATATTACCAACTGATATTGATTTAGCATAATTTAGTTTTTACCATGAACATAATTTAGTTTTACAGTTGTAAAATTATATATTAAGGGCTTCAGTAAGCCAAAGTGATGAAGCCCTATTATGTTTCTTGGCGTTAATTATTATTATTTTTCTTCTTTGCCCTTTTTGGTGAAAAATACATCTGTTTAAAATGGTTGATATCTCTTGATCCATTTGACTCAGAGTGATAAAATGCCACAGACATGCTGAGGGACATGAATCTAACTAAGCAGTAAGGTACGGTTCACTTTGGCCTAATGGTGGCACTGATGGACTGGAAAAAACATTCAAGTTCAATGCCTCATAGCGGCCATACAAGATCTTGTTAAGACTTAAGTTTAACAATATGGGTACCTCAAGATTATATACCAAAGCTGATGGATATCACACAAGCTCTTGTGCAGAAATAGACATCTAATCAACGTCAGTCAAAAATGGTACAAAAATGTAGTCCAAAATACATGTCATGAATTGCCCATGATGTGTTCCATGCTGAGTTGGGATATTTGGCAAGTGTAGTAAGGAGTACAGAACTCATCGTAGGCAATGTGTCAAATTTGTCCTGACCGTGGCAGAGTGTTGCACGCAGTTGAAGCCTGTCTACGCTGTTCACAGCTTTAATAATGTAATTGTTATTGCTCACACCAACACAATTAATAGGTTTATTTAATTCACAGTAGATGTTCATTCAATAGACGGGGGGGGGAACGGTTTCTGTCAGTTACTGGCGAAATCTGTGTCCCCAGTTATGTAAAATGAAAGAGTAAACAGTCACTCACTGGAAATGTACCCACCAACTCCGCATTGAAAGTGACATGCTCTACCAGTTGACCTATACAGTAATGGTTGTAATTTGAAAAATTAGACAGACTAGATTTTTATTCAGTAAACAAGGGGACAATGTCTGTCAGCCATTGCTAAAATCTGTGCCCCCCGTCAATCGTGAGTGATTTTTCAAAAAATGTAAAATGTTATACTGTTATTGTGTCTATCTCTCTCATTCTCTCTCTCCCTCACCAACACATTCAATAGGTTTATTTCATGTGGGAACAGATTTAAATTTAATAAACATGGGAATTCCTTTTCTGTCAGCCTCTGCCAAAAACCACCCCCCTTGTCAATCAAGTAGGATTGTTCGAAAAATTTCTGAACTTATAATGTTATTGTTTCTCCATCACACCAACACATCCAAAAGGTTTATTTAATTCTGGAGTAGATGTTCTTTCAATAAAGCCACAGAAACCTGTGTCCCCTGGTATATCAAGAAGGAATTTCCCAAAAATTACAAAAAGTTTAGAGTCCCTCAATGATATCGTACACACGTCCTTTGCGTTGCAAGCGACATGCTCTATCAATTGAGGTATAGAGTCATGCCACAGTTAGAAAAATTAGACGTAATTGACTTTTATTCCATAAACAAGGGGACAACATTTCTGTCAGCCTCCGGCAAAATCGTTGCCCCCCTGTGGGAAAGAGATTGTTCTAAAAATATCTAAAGTTATGGCGTTATTTCCATCAGCCAGTGGCAAAATCTGTGCCCTACTGTACAGTACAATTAATTGAAAGGGATTTTTCCAAAAGTAACCAAACTTATACTGACCCCAGTGGAATTCAAACACACAATTGCTGGAGTTACTAGCACACTGCTCTACAAACTTAACTAGACAGTCAATAGTTATTGCCCATGAAATATATGGAGTAGATTCAGCCATCCGGCAAAATCTGTGACCCCGGTTAAATCAACAGTGATTTTTCCAAAAATTGCTTAACTTATGCTGTTTTGTCTATTTGATGTTTTTATTGCCTATTTGATGTTTTTATTCTAGTATTTATTTTTATTCTACTGTATTTTTACATTTTTCTTTTTCTTTGTAAAGCACAATGAATTGCATCTATGTATGAATTGTGCTATATAAATATACTTGCTTTCTTGCTTCTCTCTCTCCCTCACCAACACAATCAACAGGTTAATTATATTCTAGAGTAGAATTTAATTTAATAAAAATGAGGGGACACCATTTCTGTAAGGCATTGGCAAAATATTAATCAAATGGGATTTATCTAAAAATAACTAAACCTACACTTACCCCTGCAGGATTCAAACTCACAGCCATTGGCTTTGGAAGCACACCGCACTAGGTTTTCATTCAATGAAACTGAGGACACGGTTTCTGTCACCCATCATCAAAACACATGCCCCCTGTCAATAGAGTTAGTCCCTAAAATAATTTAACTTCTACTGTTATTGTGTCTGTCTCTCGCTAACACATTCTATAGGTAGATTTCATTCTGGAGTAGATTTTCCTTCATTAAACAATGGGGCACTGTTTCTGCCACCCCACGGCAAAATCTGTGACCCCTATCAATCAACAGTGATTTTTCCCCAAATTAATTAACTTATACCATTTTGTGTCACCCTCACCAAAAACATTTAACAGATTAAAGTTCTAGAGTAGACTTAATTCAATAAAAATGGGTGGACACCATTTCTGTCAGCCACTGGCAAAAACTGTGCCCTCCTATTAAGGTATTTTTCAAAAAAACTGAACTTATAATGAACCCTGCAGGACTCAATCTCAACCACTGGCAGTAGAAGCACAGTGTTCTACAAAGTGAGCTACACAGTCAATTGTGAATTTCCAAGAAATGTATAGGGTAGATTTCATTCAATGAAACTGGGGACACGGTTTCTTTCAATGTCAAACGAGAGGGGTAGTTCCAAAAATGATTGAACTTCTACTGTTATTGTGTCCCTCGGACACTGTTTCTGTCAATCATTGTCAAAATCTGTGACCACGTCAATTGAGAGGGATAGTTCCAAAAATAATGTGTCTCTCTCTCCTCAACACATTCTATAGGTGGATTTCATTCTGGAATAGATATTCATTCAATAAATAAGTGGACACTGTTTCTGCCAGCCACCGCTGAAATCCGTGCCCCCTATCAATCAACAGTGATTTTTCCAAAAATTACTAAACTTGTACTGTTTTGTGTCTCTCCCTCAGAGGTTAATTCAAAACAAAAAGGGACACCATTTCTGTCAGCCACTAGCAAAATCTGCGCCCTCTTGTTAATCGAAAAGAAAATATCCAAAAGTAATTTAACTTATAATTACCCTTGCGGGATTCAGACTCACAAACTCTGGCATTAGAAGCCCACTGCTCTACAAACTGAGCTACACAGTTGAACTGTCTCAAGAAATATATGGTGTAGATTTTCTTTCATTGAAACTGGGAACAGGGTTTCTGTCATCCACCGTCAAAATCTGTGCAGGAGAAGGGTTGAAATTCAATGCAGAAGAAGGGTGCTCTTTATGGATGAATCCTGATTTTAACTGTGCAGGGCAAACAGCGTAGTGGTGAAGTGTGGATGAGTGGTTTGCTGAAGTCAAAGTTGTGAACCCAGTTCCCCTATTGTGGTGGTGGTTGGGTTATGGTATGGCCAGTACAACGAAGGTCCTCGACTAGCCACTAACATCCACAGAAAACGTCACCAGCAGAACTACAAAGCACGCTCCAAGTTGCAAACCTTTAGTTGGTCACAGGATGGCTAGATTACATTTAACTAAAAAGTACAGGTAGGACCCTGCAGAGTTCTGTAAAATTTATAAAGTTCTGTAAAATATATTTATATTGTGGACTGAGAAGCACTCAGTCACAAATTGTTAAGCCTAACCCTAACCCCTAGCCATAAACTCCAATTGTGCTGACCTCACTTCTGGCAGAGTCAGACCCCTGTTCATGACCCGCCCAATTCAAAAAAAATGTTTCCCGCTATCTTTGTTAGAGCTAAACTAATTTGTCAAAATTCCATTTAGCGACAGAAACAGTCAGAAGTGGGTTGCCTATGTAAATGCAGCAATGGGCTGGCCAGCCATTGTGCAGAACCTAGAGGGTGAGCCAAGGACCTAGTTTTGGTAGCCGCAGTAAGCCAAGTTTGCTGATTCCTGCAGCTGGTCACAGACCAAGGTAGAATTGGCCCAACATTGTTCAGGAAGCCTAATAGATAAGTTGATGGGAAGGCAGAGGGTCAATGGATCAGCGCAAACAACAAAACTGATTGTTAAGCAGAAGTACAAAGGAAGGCGCATGCAATATAAATATTTTATGGTGGTTTCCTTATGAACATATACCCTTGATTTATGATTTGCACTAAGCTAAAATAGAAAGCTGTTTTACAATTTTAATAATATGGATATTTTGGCAATTTTAGTTGGTATTTAAATATCCATGTAGTGATGAAAAATACTAATATTATATGCTATATATATATATTGTTAATATAGTATATAAAATACTTGTATTGGCTTGAAATGCTTATTTCTACACATTTAGATATTTTAAAAAAGTATTTGTAAATGTTGAAAAACATAAAGACATAAAAGTCTTAAATGATCAAGTCGATGAACTGTCTGTCCACTAGCTGAAAAAATACAAAGAAATCTAAAAAGTTCTCTAGGCACAGTTTATTGAAAAATGTGTGGACAGGCCTACGTTTGAACAGCTCTTCTGAAGCTTGTGTGCATTACTGTGAAAATATTACGACATCCATGTATTGTACTTTGAGGTCCAAACAGTTCAGTCATAACAGCGGTTTTTGTATGACAACATATTTGAGAGGGCATTCCTGTGATTAAATCTGATTTCACAAAGTCAAAGTCACAGACAAAAATAACACCATATTGTAGCCTTCATATGCTGTCACACTTGTTCTAGCTTAAACAACATTAGTTATTTAGTTTGATTGTCATACCAGAACTTCTGACTTTTAGAAAACAATGTGAACTTTTTTGTCCACTTCAATACAATGTGCAAATGCCTTATATCAGCAGGTTCTATATACTGCAGTGCAATGGTCACTGCACAATCAACTGCACACTAGTTGAGGATCCAAGGCCTCTGCATGGTGCAGTGACTGCTTTGCGGTACAGTGGTCTAAGTCACTGCCTTGCATACAGTTGTGTCATTGCGGTCAGGTGTTTGAATCCTGGTCACGACATGCCAAGTATACCCAGAAGCCCAGCGGAGGGAGTGGCTTGATGGGCTTAGTGCTGCCGGAGTGGACAGGTGAATGTTGCACCGGGCTACCTTGTCTCATTGTGTTCTAGCGCCTCCTTATGGTAGGTCAGGCTTCTGTGAGCTCAATTGTGGTTGCTTAGCGGGGAATGTATTACTCTAGCCTGTCTGTACTGACTAAACACTTTCAGGTAATAAGTGAGCAGTGTGATGAGAAGCAGACTGGCTTGGAGAGGTAACTTTTGGAGGAGATATGTTTTGCTCTCCAACTCTCCACAACCGCGTTGTGTTGCTATGGAGTTGTTATGATTAGACGTAGCCAGAACCACAAACTGAACATTTCAAAAAAATTGAGAAGAGAAATATGAGGCCCAAATTAATACCTTGCCTTCGGAAAATGACTATTTATTTAAAATGACAAACTGAAATATTGTATGTACATGATTTAGAAAAGCACACGTGGTTCTATTTAGGGTCCTACTGTACACTTCACAATGCCTCTAAGAGCATAAAACCAAGCCATGAAGCCAAGAAACTTTCTGTAGACCTCAGAGATAGAATTGTGTCATGGCATAGATCTGGGGAAGGTCGTAAATTCTAAAGCACTGACAGAAGCATGGAAGGAGTTTGGAACCAGTAATACTCTTACTAGAGCTAAGTAACTGGACAGGACAGGCCTTGGTCAGTGTGTTGACTAAGAACCCAATGGACACTCTAATGGACACTATGGGAGAACCTGGAGTGGCTTCAGGACAAGTCTAAGAATATCCTTGAGTGGACCAGCCAGAGGCCTGATTTGATCATCGGCGTGCTGACCTGAAGATCACAGTTTACTGATTTGTTTGATTTGTTTGTGCTAGCTGCAATTTTTTTTTTACTTTGTTCAGCAGAATCTTGCGAACCAGGCAATATAAGCCATTACAGTAAATGCAATACTAGAATGTGTCATTTGCAGTGTTTTTGCGAGGTGGGGTGTACAGACATTTGTGGTATTTTGCCTACGCCATAGTTAAGGATTGTATCCAGGGGCTCTGCATTGCACATGTGGCACCGCTTTACTTTGCTTACAGTAGCCGTGGTACCACACCCCCTCGTGCCTTATTGCATAAATACTTGTTACAACTTTCCATTACAAGTAATATTGTAATGTAGCATTTTACTTTTGTGTCCCAAAACTGGTTAGAAACTACACCCTCCTTTCTGTCTCCCCACCCTACTACCCCCACCCCACATCCCTCCTGCTCTCCTGATGGGACTTTGATTGCCAGGCCTGTTGTGTGTCTCTGACTATGGAAGGTAATTTATGTAGCCAATCTAGCGTTCATTTGTCAACCATCACTCTTCATTTGGGTGCCTGCAGGATACACACACGCAGGTCTCTGGGGCCTTGACATATGTTGTTTTGTTATTTTGATTGCAATTAGCGGATGTGTCTGCGTAATATGAAATGGTGGAACGGGGCCATGGCAATATGGCCATCTAACCGAAAGACTGGGAGGGTGACAGAAAGAAGAGGGGGAGAAAGACAGAGAGAGAAAGAGTCAGCGAGAGTAAAACAGAGAGACAGACAGAGAAACAGAGAGTAAAGAGAAAAAGATGAGACATTGAGGCAAAGGGGCCAAAACTCTACCTGGCTCCACAACGCATTCACACTCACAGATCGCAATGTTACCTCCGTACTCAGTGTCTACTAGACATGTACGCAGTTAGGAAATCTACGGACTGAGGACACTGTGCTGTGGTTTCTGGTTTGCTGGGTAACAACACACTACCTACTGCTCGGAGAGGTTCTTAGCTCTATACCACAGTTTCTGGACGTTTGTCCCATGCAGGAGAAATTTGCCCTTTCACCAGGTGTGTCCTTTTCCCAGAATCCCCTCCAGCTCACCTGACCAGCTGCTGCCAGTGGGCATGAAAATGAATCCTCTGGGCACCACCCCCACTCTCCTGGACACACACACTCACACACAGAAACACACACACACATTCACACACAGAAATACACACACACACACACACTCACACACAGAATCACACACACACACACAAACACACACTCACACACAGAAACACACACACACATACAACCTCCTTATTACTCACCCCAGATTGGCCATCTCCCGCCCAGATGCCTGTAACCTCCCTCTGCCCCCTAAACGCAGAATTATTGTGATTAGAGTGTGATTGACGGCGTTGGTTATTAATTCTAATCTTGGGCACATATGTGGGGTGATGGGCAGAGGCCAGGCGGCTGTGTGTGCCAAGCGGACGCCACTCAGAGGCTAATTCACTCTGACACGCTATCAGAACACGGTCACATCCAGTCCCCAGATAGTGGCACAGCCCATGTGAAACACTGACGCTCTCAGAGAGGAGAGGCGAGGATGGTTGTCTCAAATGAGTCTAAAATGCACAAATCAGTCACAGCACATACTCAGACCCCCTCAGACACACATACTACTTCGTCTCAAAAGGGAAAATGACGTTTTAAGTTTAAAAGTCACTTTTTGAATTAGTTGAAAGGTCTCTCATTTACCTCTTGAGCATTAAGGTTTGAAAGGATTCAAGGGCTGAGTGGTAGGTAAAGAAGGAGGAAATTAGTGGGGGATTTTTAAAATGAACTCCCTTCTCTAACTCAAGTTGCTTTCACTCTTACTAACTCAAGATGGGCTTGGTGTTCAAAGGCCAGAGGGGCATTTATTAGCACAAAAGTGGTTGTTGAGTTATAAAGGTTATTTTAGAAAATTAGTTGATGAAAACTCTTCACGTCAGGATTATACTTGGCAGAATAAATCATGGTAATGAAGTGTTTTTTTCCTTTCATCTGTCCTGTTCTGAAAAACATGGTCAGGACACGAGGTAAAGTACATAGCTTGGATTTCTGACACCCAAGAAAAGTGTAGGTTTACAGTTCATTGACGAAGAACAAATCCTTCTTTTTCAATAGGGGGCACTGAAAAACCATATGTTTTTGTGGCAGATCTCGGTGTGGTTGTGAAATCTTCTGTCACCCATGATGGAACATCTCAGTCAACAACAAGGAAATCACCTCTTGAAATCAGGTAGATTTAGCTACAGTACGTCAGTCTCAAGGAAAAACTGATATTTGGGAGTCTGGGCGATGTTCATAGGCTGACACTACATGACCTTTAGATTGCAGACCTACATATGTAAGTGGAGCATCTGATAATTCAAAAGGGGTACTAATTTTTTTAAATCTTTCGCCAAGAGGTGTTTTTGCATTTGCCGATGCATCACATACAGTGGGTTATTAAACAATTAGCAAAGCACAAGTTCTGCATTCAGTTGAATGGAGTTAGATATCTGCTAAAAGGTTAAGCGTACGTATCGTTGGGATCGTAAGAAAATACATTTGTAAATTGGTATGATCGTAAAAAAGGTCAGACATAAAACATGAAACGTAAGCGTGAAATAAGATCTGTGAACGTACAAACAACCTTTTACGACTAATCACACGTTAAATTCTTACTTTACGTCTCAATTTATTTGTTTACAAATCATTTTTCTACGTACAAACTTTTGTCAGTAATCTGGCGTCTGCAAAGATATGAACCGAACGCAGCTCTTCGAAAATGTAAAGCTAGCAACAATAAGTTGGACCGCTAGCCCAGTGTTCAACCATAGCGTGGCCATTCTGGATGTCATGTTCAAAATAAAAGTCCATAGCTGGTTTTTAAGGCTGCATAACGACATTACACCAGTAGGCTATTAAGCATTTAGGCGTTAGGTAAAAATACATGTGTGAAAATGTCAAGGACACAGTATACCCTTGCATAGAATATCCTTCTGAGCTGTAAAATATAATGAAGTGATTTAGGTAAAGATATTCTTCAAGATATTCTATTACAGACTGGCATGTGCTATTTAATAGCTGTCCATTCTATTAATGATGGCTGTATGTGGCCTGCAACCTCTGTAGTTATTGCTTAACATTTAGTTTTAGTTATTCGGTATTTTAACAAATTCTCATTTTACAGCAACAACCCAGAGGGAAAAATCGAAGACCCATAAAGCAACGCTGTTTGAGTATTTAGGATCACAACAAGTGTGTAAGCCTACACAATAATACAATTTCTATAAGCTTACACATGAAACCTATGCACAAACAGAGCAGTTACACTCATGAAAATCAGCATTTACTATGCATGCATGAAGAAAGAGACTTTTAAATTGAAATCTTGCAGGATACCTATTTCCAGTTTCCCTGATTTCCTGTTGCTCACACTGCCGTTGCTTGTTATATTAGCACTCATCCCGGAAAGTTTCGGTTACGTTTTTTGGGAGGATGAGATGAAACTGCCAAAACTCCAGATCGAGATGCTGTATTTTAGAATTGTATAACTAGATTTGTACAAGCAAAAAATATTAGTTTGCCTTCGTAACAGGGTGTTTGTACGTTCACAGATCTA
Organism: Esox masquinongy; assembly: GCA_016801175.1. Classification (NCBI taxonomy): domain Eukaryota; kingdom Metazoa; phylum Chordata; class Actinopteri; order Esociformes; family Esocidae; genus Esox; species Esox masquinongy. The sequence continues at coordinate 28,023 of JACXGI010005199.1, read as the reverse complement.
ATTTCACGCTTACGTTTCATGTTTTAAGTATTCCTCTTTTTTACGGTCACACCAATTTACATGTGGATTTTCTTACAATCCCAACAATACATAAGCTTAACCTTTTGGCAGATATCTAACTCCATACAGTTGCCGGTATCGGTACAAATACTGACCACCTTTACACTTATGTCATGACCAGATTCTCTTTATGTATTCAGATTGTAATGGACATTACAGAAATAGGCTGTAGTGTGACCATCAAATGAAATACTTCATGGACTTAAGGTTGAGAAACATAAGGCTGAGCAACATGTTGATGTATTTAGAAAAGAGCCAACTACAGTGAAGCAGCTTGTGAATTTATACCAACTCCTGTATCATTTTTTTATGCTTTGAGGGAGAACATTTTTCTTATGTATTAAGAAATATATATACAAAAACTAGTGAACTAAATTAATAAATTGTATAAATTAATAGAGATTTGTTGAAAATTAAAATTAGTAATTTAAGGTAAGACAAAAGAGATACAAAGAATATTAGCTCAATGAATGTCAAAAGTGTTTCTGAAACACACATATACAGAATTTAGATGAAAGATGATGTAATCTATTACATATACAAATATTAAGTTCTGTCAGTTAGTATATATGGTATTATGTATCTGCTTTGTGTTGATAAAATTAATCTAAAATGGATTCTACTGTAGTTTTTTGTACCCTGGTAATGTCTGTTTCTAGTTTGATTGACTAAACCTAGAAGTTCTTGTAGCTCAGTGATTCCCTAGACCGAGTGGACTCCAATCACAAGGTAGACCATAAACTTATAACCCTCAGCCCTTGAATAAATCTCAGAAAGTTTCTACTGTCTCTTGTTCCCCCTTTTAGAGGAACAAGATACAGTGCGCATGCTCATAGACTGAAACAAGGATGGGTGAAGGTGTTAGTGAAAGATCTGTCCGCATGTGAGGGGGCTGTGGGCAGGTGATGGCTGCAGAGTGTCTCTGGTAATGGACAAAAAGACTAGGAACATTTAATGGAGGCCTGGTGAAGCAGCTCCATTCAATTTGTCAGCATGACTATTCATTGGGTAGGAGAGGCCGCACGCTATCATTTCTCCATCTCGCCCCTTTGTGTGAGCGTGTGTGTTTATCAACATCAATGAAAGTAAAGGAAAAAGGGCAAGAGAGAGAAAGGGTGAAAAGAGAGAAAAAGGAAAAGATAGAGAAAGTACCTAATTCCTATCTTCCCATGCACTCTTAGAGTCATTATGCTTGTATGTATAAAGAAAATAAAACACATCTGGTATGGCAGATACCGCTGCCTGACTCTAAATGGAGTTCAAATTGCCTGAAATGAGCGAAGGAGGGAAAAGAGGGAGGAAAGAAGCGAGGAACGAGAGAAAAGGAAATATGGAGAATTTCTTCCCCAGAGAAAATGACTAATAGCTATTTCTGCTGAAGCCCTGTGCAATCTTGTCAAACTATTCAAAAGAAGAGGCTGCCTAATATGGTAGTGCATTTTATCCCCGTTGTGTAGTCCTCTCACAGTTCCCTTCTAAACGTTGTATTTTCCAGCACTACCCCCCATATACCCTTTAATTCTCCCCCATATCTTCCTCCACTTAGCTTCATCTCACCCCATCTCCTTCAATCTGTTTGTCCATCTTCTCTCCCTCCCTCTCTCTTTCCCTTCCATCCCTCTCTTCCCCCCTCTTTATACCTCCCATCCCTCCCCCTCTCTCCCCTTAATCCCCCTCTTCTCCACTCCTCTCTCCCTCTCCCTCCCTCTCACCTCTTTCTCCCTTTCCTGTCTTTGCAGAGATGGACACAAGGGCAGAGAGAAGTGTGGGTATAGCTAATCATGGGGAGGTGATCTACATATTCAGAGAGTCATGAATCTTCTATAAGCTGTTAACTGCCAAGTCACTCCTCTGACCTCTGCCAAGTCACTCCTCTGACCTCTGCCAAGTCATTCATCTAACCTCTGCCAAGTCACTCCTCTAACCTCTGACCCTTCACTCCCTCTCTGCAGACAAGGGCACCCTAATAGCCCTCTACACCTCACTTTCTCTTTTTAACACTTTTTTTCCCTATACTCCATGTAACACTCCTCCTTTCGCTCCCTCAAACAACTATCTCTACCATTCGGTCAATCTAATCTATGTTTAGTTCTCTGATTTCCCTGAACTCTCACCAAATAACTATACTGCCTATGCTCGTGAATACCAAATCACAACTACACTGACTATACAGGTGGATACCAAATAGAAACAACACTGTCTATACTGGTGAATACCAAATCACAACTACATTACCTTTACTATTGAATACCAGTTCACAACTACAGTGCCTTTACTATTGAATACCAAATCACAACTACACTGCCTTTACTATTGAATACCAAATCACAACTACACTGCCTTTACTATTGAATACCAAATCACAACTACACTGCCTTTACTACTAAATACCAAATCACAACTACACTGCCTTTACTATTGAATACCAAATCACAACTACACACCCTTTACTATTGAACACCAATCACAACTGCATTGCCTTTACTATTGAATACCAAATCACAACTACACTGCCTTTATTATTGACTACCAAATCACAACTACACTGCCTTTACTATTGAATACCAAATCACAACTACACTGCCTTTACTATTGAATAGCAATTCACAACTACACTGCATTTACTATTGACTACCAATTCACAATTACACTGCCTTTACTAATTGACTACCAAATCACAACTACACTGCCTTTACTATTGAATACCAAATCACAACTACACTACCTTTACTATTGAATACCAAATCACAACTACAGTGCCTTTACTATTGAATACCAAATCACAACTACACTACCTTTACTACTAAATACCAAATCACAAATACACTGCCTTTACTATTGAATACCAAATCAAAACTACACTGCCTTTACTATTGAATACCAAATCACAACTACACTGCTTTTACTATTGAA